>CAJNIZ010040857.1:14275-34778 GCA_905231905.1 Symbiodinium pilosum
TGGAAAAGACAATGGAAAGTACTACATGGCATATTGGGGTTGTATGGGTAGTTTCCCAAAATTGTGAGCCCCTTGTTGCTATAGACCCTAATTTTGGGAACTACTCATATGGGGTTCTTGACTGTCCTTTTTCCTAAGCTCTTCCAGCCCTCACCAGTACATTGTGAAACCTGGTAGCTTTCGTTGGAATTCTGGAATTCAGCAAGGGGAACTGAGAACCGGGCGCGTCATGCACGCGCACGCAGTTGTCGATGGTGTTGCAGAAGATCATGACCTAGGGGGTCGCCGCTATTCCTGTTGCAAGACATGTCCTTTGTTGTTACAGGTTTCAGCAGCCTTGCTACGAGTCTGCTTTTCATGAGCCTAGCTACTAGGAATGGTGCTACTAGCAGCTGCACGATGATGACTCCGCATGTTCAAAGTTCAACGCTGTGAGTGCAATCAGCCCCCCTCGCAACGACCACCAACAACGTGGCCACTACCGCCGCCACCACCACCTGGAGACAAATGCCTACCGGTAGCTGCTACATCTAGGCAGACCGCTGGAACCATGCAAGACGTGTTATGTCAAGACATCTATTTCCCTGATAAACTTCTTCAATGCCTGTAAGGATCCGAACAGCTCTGCTTGCCTCGGGGGGTCGAAAACCCAGCCCCTGTAGATTCTAGGTTCTCATGCTTGCATTCAGTACAGGTACCGCAGAACGTTTAGGAGAAGCTCTTTTTTTTGGCATCCCTCATCTGGAGACTCAGGTGGACGTCTTACGCAGCTTGACAAGTATCAGGGTTATGGCGCTACATTTTTTAAGAGCTCTCCTAAGCTACAATCGATATTTCGCAGATAACTAGTGGACATGGGTTCCTTAAGAGGAAATTTGGTAGTTTCGCTAAATAAGGGGACCCCAATATGGACCCCAATATAGTATAGTCCTTATGAAAGGGACCCCATGGGACCCCTAATTGTGGGAAACCTCCATATACTAGGGACTTTATTAAACGAGAAAAGAGATCCCTGAGTAACCCTAATATTGACAGTAGGTTCCGCAGCTCTTAAACATCTCAACCATCCCTCAAGAACCAAGACCCTTAAATCCCCAAACCCTGCGGGAAACAGGATCTAGGGCTTAGGGTTTGGGGGTTGAAGGTGTTAAGCCTTAGGGCACCCTGCATCACACAGGCATCCTGCCTGTGAAGCTGCAAAATCCCAAGCCGAAAGCCCCTGACGCGATTGTCCGTCTCGTCTTTCAAGACTCCCTTCTCCATGTGCCAGACCTGGAACATGGTTTGGAGTTTATATGGGGTTTAGGGTATAGGGTTTAGGGTTAGGGTTTAGGGTTATCATGGGTCTCCCTACTACCCCCCCCTTGTACTACCCCCTCTATGATTAAGCTTCATTACCTCAATTGAGTGGGAACCTTGGAAGGGTTAGTATAGAAGGGGTAGTAGGCGGATCCATGAGTCAAGGGTTTAGTTCTATCCAAAGGTTTAAGCTGAAGGCTTGAGACTTAAAAGAGTTAGGAGGAGTCTTTTTGGCTTTCTGCATTCAGGTTCTGAGAGTCCCCTATATACACACCTATCCTAGAGGAGGAGTCCGGTCAAGGAATGCGTTCATACTAAATATCGTGCTTTCCCTAAATAAAGGGAACCTCAACATAGACCCCCACAATACTCGAATCCTTATTATGGGGACCCCGAATAAGGTACAGTACCCGTAACATTGGAAACCCCCAAATATGGGTTTAGGGTTTGGTCCACCGTAGGATTCAGAATTCAGGTTGTCGGCCGGGAGACACAAATTTGCATTTAAGCAAGGCTGCCGCCCTTCACTACGACGCTTTAAATATCTAATGTGTGGATGCCAACTTCTGGTGCTGCTTGGAGGACTATGCTTTGGGTTTTAGGGGCTAGGGCTGCAGGAATTCAAATTGGAGTCTTGGTTGCTACATGTGTCTGTCGCAATTCGAAGGTCAATTCCAAAACTCTAACACCTAGACACCCTGGGAATCTCAGAGAGGGGGACCCCCATTCCGCGTGCATCCCAGGACATCACTAGGCTAGCCCTGAACCGTAGACCCTAAAACCCCAAACCCTAAACCCTAAGCCCTACAGCTCAAAACCCTAAGCCCAAAAACCTAAACCCAATGCCCTACACCCTACACCCGAAACCCTAAGCCTCAAAAACCTAAACCCTAAGCCCTACACCCTACACCCGAAACCCTAAGCCCAAAAACCTAAACCCTAAGCCCTACACCCTGCACCCGAAACCCTAAGCCCAAAAACCTAAACCCTGAGCCCTCAACCCTACGCTGAGCCCTTGGAGCCTTAGAACTCAAACCCATGCCTCGGGTCATTCTCCCTTACAGTAACTGTGCTTAAAGGGGCCTGAGGGTTTAGGGACTAGGTTTTAACGTTTAGGGTTTAGGGTACAAATCCTACTGTCATCTGCTGTCGGCGGTAACTTTTAAGGGAGAATCCCTAAACCCTGATGACCCTAAACTCTAAACCCTAAGCCCTAAGCCCTAAACCCTGATGACCCAACCTATGCCTAAACCCTGATGACCCTAAACCCTAAACCCAAAGCCCTAAGCCCTAAACCCTGATGACCCAACCTATGCCTGAGTCCTAGTCGCCCAAAAACCTGCCCCAAAACCTGCTCGGAGTTCTCATAGCTCCCAGAAGTTTCAACCCGACGAGCCCTATAGTCCCCCTTAAGCAGATAGAAAATAGGGTGAAGGGTTTAGGGGTTAGGATTGCGGGTTTAGGATTTAGGGTTTAGGGGTTATAGTCCTTAAGTAGATAGACTATGGGTATATGAGGATCTTATTCTAATATACGCAAAGCCATATTCCATCTACTTAAGGGGGACTATAAACCTGTAAACAAAAAACTTGAAGCTTTCAAAAGGCAATAATCTACATTAAACCTCGAACCTACAGCCCTGAACCCTAAACCCTAAACCCCAAACCCTAAACCCTAAACCCTAGACCCTAAACCCTAAGCCCTAAATCCTAAACCCTAGACCATGTGAAGCTGCTGGGAAGCAGGCCAGAGCGCTCAGCTTGGCTTGCATGACGGCATCCAATTTCTTCCTGGGCCGAGGGCTTTAAGCGAGTTGGGTGTTGGGGTGTAAGCTCGAGGGTTTCGGGATTTGGTTTTTGGTTTCGGTTTAGGGGTTGGGGCTTGGGGTGTTGAGGGTTTAGAGTAGAGGGTTAAGGCTTTCAGATGGGTTAGGACGGTCAAGATTGAGGGTTCTGCGTGCTTGTTTCAGGTTGGGCTCCTTCGGGGAATATGCCCAAGTACCCCCACAACCGTGTGTGAGCTTGCCCAAATCCATGTCGAATTTACAGGAAAGCACGCTACGATGCTGTGTTTCTGCGCCGTTTGTTCCGAGCTGGAGCTTCGAGCAGGAATTCTTTCGGGGTTGGGGGGAGACGTTTCATGGTCAGGGAGCTTCATACAAAAATGAGGAACTCAAAAGCAAAAGTAGCTAATCACGGTATAGGAAGGGGACGGGAAAGTCGTCACATGATTCAAGATTGTAATTGAGCAAGAGGCCTAATCACCTCACCCTAAACATGAACCCCTCAATATATTAGTATCATCATAAGAGGAATGTTCATTATTAGGGGGGCGTTGGGGGGAAGGAATTATGAGGTGGCGGGAGTGACTCGGGGCTCTCTACACTACTTGCATTGAAACAATGAATCCTATTACTCGTTTTTTCCTGCAAGAGAGAGATGTGGTGTGAGCCTCTGGTAGCACCCAACCAAGAACCCCTCCAAGCCCTAAGGTGCTGAGGCCAAAGCCCTAAGCAAGTCTGAAAGCACAAACGGCTTCAGAGGAAAGTTTGGCTTTCAAGGCTTGAATGCCATCGTTTCTGGGAGTTTGTCACCCTGCATCCCAAATCCTGAAAGGTTTCAATGCTAGATTTTCTGGCGAACGGCCATATCGGGTTGTAGAGACTTTTTCCGGGTCCTTCAGCAAAACCATGTTGAGAACATTCGGGATTCAAAGGGGATTAGGGTTAAGGGCTCAGACATTCCTTTGCAAAGACTGATGACATGCCACACGGGAGCAGGTCAAGTGAATTTTCTCTCTCCCTCAAACATTTACAGGTTGTGGTATGCAGATTTGGTAGTTTCCCTCAATAAGGGGACCCCAATGTAGACCCCAAAATATTATGGTTCTTATTATAGGGACCCCCAAGAGGGTATCCCTAATTTTGGGAAACCCTGAACCCTAAACCCTAATTCCTTAAAAGAAGTTTCCATTTTATTTTCCACATCCCAATATAACCCCTATATCAACCCTGTATAACCCAATAAGAGCGGTAGTCTAAACTCCTAGAATCCTCCTTAATAACCCCTATAGTAGTCCTCTAGATAATCCCCTATATAATCCCCTTTAGGGAGTTTAGATTATCTCATATTTCCCCCCGAAAAATCCCAAGGTACCACGCCCTGAGCTGCTGGCCCCACTAGACATGCAAGGTGCCCTTCGTGGGGTACACCCTATACCACTGTGGGCTATTAGACCCTGACCTTCCCTATTAGTACGCTAATAAGGGTCGGTTAAGACCCTAAGATTCGCTATTCGGATCCTAATAAGGGTAGATTAAGGTAGCCTTAACGTCTAGTGGCCCATAGTGGCAAGGATGGAGCTATCCTTCCTACAGGGCATCCAACAGGCCCAAATACGCCAAGCGGCCCAGGCAAAGCCTTGTAGAAGTCCCTTGGCGTGCAGTCAATCAAGACATGCTCGCCTGGGCACATTGAGTCGAGGCATCTTTGCAACATCCTGCGGAGATCCATGAGACTTCAAAACTGCTGTCACATCTGCCAGGACTTCAGGTGTTTTCTCCATGTAATGCAAACAGTGATCGGGAACGATTGGGGGAAGTATGTCGCTTCGTACGGAAACCAGAAGTTTGCTTATGATCCACATGTCGCGCTTGTTGCGTCATTATGGCAAAGCGTTATGTAGACCAGCCCTGCTGCGGACAAGAAAAGCCAAATTATCAGCTTACTCAGCGAGCAGTGTTGTCGAACTGTAAATGAAGCACCCTAGGCCCCAATCACCCGCAGCAAGAAGCGAGGTGGTACAAGTATCACGCTTGCCTAAACCAGCCAGGTCCCTCGCAGTTCATCGGAACTCGATGGAGACCAGGGCCTGAAGAAACAATAGCTTTTCGTCTTGCTTGTGTACCTGTGTGCTTTTGTGCGTGTGAGTGTGTGTGTGTGTGTTTGTTTTCCAGGGGGCTTGGGGGGAGTGGAAGAATTTCAGAAGCAGCTTGCCTCTCCCGCCCTTTCACGGGCTGCATCTTCTTCATAAGGAGCCAAAAACAACATGCAAAGGACCACCTCGGACGGGAGACAGGATTCTTGTAAACAAGACAGGCCCCGCTCTGAAAATTTGGTGCTGTCCTGGGTTTAAGGTAAACAATGGTAAACATGCTGACTGAAACACTTTTGCAAGGTTAGATTTCCAGCGCAAACCAAGGTTTTTCGAAGACATTAGCTTCGCCCGGAAAACCAACCTTTTGCAGGGCAAAGCGTTCGTTTCCAGCCTGCCTTGGAATCCAAACAATGGGAAATAAACAGCTGTTCCCAACAGAAGATATGGTACTTTCCCAAGATGGGGGTACCCCAATATAGACCCCAAAAAACCATAACCCTTATGATAGGGACCCGCTAATTTGGGGAACCTCCCCCATATTAAGCTATTCCTAGGTATGGAAATCTATAGATGTTGGCTGCTTGGGAACAACTTATAATTTCAGCCTCCTTGGGTTCCAACGACTGTCCTACTTGAGAGGCGTGGGGGATTTCGTAAATGGATGTACAACAGAGACCCCAGACCCTCCACCCTAAAGGAGATAACTGGGGTTGTTCTATAGCGAATGCGGATTGTGAATACACAAACGTACCAAGTCAAGGGTCCCCTCTCAAATCCAGACTGCATCTGAAATATAATCTTAACTCCTATCCCTTGAATCAGGCCAATAAATAGAGCCCATGTAATCCCTATATACCCCCTTCAGGGAATTCAGACCCTAAACCCTGTATAATCCACTATACGACCCCCGTAAGCAGACCCTCACCCTAAACCCTACATAATCCCCTATATAACCCCCTGTAAGGATTTTAGACAACAGCTCCTTTGTTTCCCTTGGGAGATCTGGGAAAGTCGTGTGCCTCGCAGTGTCGGGGCATGAAGACTTGCTAATAGCATTTAGGGTTTAGGATTAGGATTTAGGGTTTACCATAATTATACAAGGAATCTAGGACCACAATATGGGTAATATTTCAGGCATCCACAATACTCTGAACCCAATATTTCATGTTTGCGCTCTCCAGATGAGGGCACACGGTCTAGAGCCGACTCAAAATTGATGATTTTTAGGTTAGAATTTTAAGGTTTCGGAGCTTAGCTCTCAGGGCTTAGAGCCAAGGTTGAGGGCCAAAGGATTGTAAAAGAAGGAGGGTGTAGGGTTTCTTTCTGTAGGATAGGCCTGACAGCTGGAAGTTTCCCTAAATTACTATTCCCAAAATGGGGGAAATTTACGAAGGGCCCCGCATTATTAATAGGAACCTACATATAGAACCCCGTATTGACAGTAATTTAGGACAATCCCCAGCTAAAGATTCAGGGTTAAAAGCGCAGGCGCCGTCTGCCTCGTGTCCAGACGATTTGACCATCCTTCCTGGCCAGTAGAGGCAATTTTTTAAGGTGAAGGCAAAGAAGCTGCAACATAGAAAGTGGGGTTTCGTTTTTTTTTTGCAACACCTTTTTCCAACTGCATGGAAAGCCTATAAGGGTTTAGGGTTTAGGGTTTAGGGGAGGATGCATACTGTGGTGATGCTCCAACTGTGTGGCTTCAGATCTGCATGGTTTGCGGTGTGTGTCTAAGTTGCATCTGAGGTCTAATGTACCACGGCCTCCGTAGTAGGTGGGGACTATGGGAAAATTGCACTAAAAGAGAACATTCTAGCTGAGAAAGTAGAGCACTAGGTTGGCCCCTACAACCCATTGAAAAATATTAGTATATAGGGTCCCCCATTAAAGCCCTAAACCCTAAACCATCAAATCTCCCAAAGGCCTACCCAGAGCATGACCTTCACAGTCATGGGCTTTGTGCAGGTGTGAAAAGTTTTGGTGTCGTCTAGTGGCATCCTGCATGAGAAGACTATATATCTTGAGCCCGTACTGTTCATGCAGATGAGAAACTCATATAAACTAAACCCTAAATCCCACACCCTCTTCTGGCAGCTCATTACGTGCTGTAAAGATAAACGACACATCTGGATCCTAGCACTTTCTCAAGGCTGCAGTCCTGAGCGCCATGTCGTTGGCCTCCATCTGGAGTTGTCCCTGGAAATCAGGACGGAAAGTTGATGAATTCTCGGTAATGTAGACCCCTGATTAATAATTTCCCTTCCTTGTAAGTGCCTAAATATTAGGATCCCTATTCTAATCCTTAGGAAGGAAGAGGGTTTATTAAAGGGTAATGTGAACCTCTGATTAATACCCCCCCCCTCCCGTTTTATGGGCCTTAATGTAAGGATCCCTATTATAATCCAGTGTATTAATAAGGCTGCTACATTAGACTCTACGGTTTGATGTTTGGGGAGTATGGTCCAGGCTTGCGTTTGAGGGGTGTAAGAAGGGTTTTCAGCCCAGTCATAAGTAGATACCAAATGCCAAGAGACTTCAACTAACACTGAGGGTTCCACTAGTAGTAGTAGTAGTAGTAGTAGCAGCAGCAGCAGTAGCAGTAGCAAACCCAGACATAAACCCACATACTCTGAGTTCTGAAGCCGCACCCACCCCTGGGCCAAGCTTGTTTTGTCCATTTTTGTCGATTTTGTTCCGCACTGATCTAAGCCCAAAACCTAGCATGGTTGGCACCCCAAGCCTTCGCTGAACCCCCCACCCAGTAATGGGTACCACAAGGGACTACTGTAGCTATGTTGAGGCCTTATTGACTCCGTATTTTGCAGCTACTACTACAGGGGGGATTTACCTGACTCAAACCCCGGAACCTAGCCTGCTAAAGCCCGGCCCCTTAATCCAAACCCCTAGCTCTGCGCCTACACCCTGAACCCTAGCCCCCTAAACCCTAACGCCTAGCTCCCAAGATCTCCCAAGACCGCAAACCCTAAACACTAAACCCACGCCTTCAATGTCCGGATCTCCTTCCTGGCGTCCTGGCATCACGTGGGCTCTTCTCATAAAGGGCACCCTTCTCGGGGACACTAGGCATGCAGAGGGGCTATATTGGAATGATCAAAGGATTATGTGGGGAGGATTTGAAAACACCATTTGAGACGTATATCCACTGATCAATTCGAAGCTCGTGGTTCACGTTTTACGGCTTTGGGTTGGGGGGCTCCTCAACAGTTGGTGTGCAAACACGTGAGCATTATTTTTTTTGGGCGTTAATCAGAGGACCCTTATTTGGAGAAACTTCCAAACCAGAAGCCGCTTCCTGTAGAGAAGCGCATGGATGCATGGTCATGGGCATTGTCTAAAACAAACCCTAAACCCTAAACCCTTGAGTGGATCTTTGGGTTCCATGGCTGGGGAGCTTGTAGAATTCTCGCCCCGTCATCTCGCCGTAGAGGACGCTTTGCAGGTCTTGGTCTAAGTGTGTGCTGTGCTTCGCGAAATTCACAGCTTCACACCAATCACCGTAAATATGCGTGAATAGCCTTCAAACCTATATACTTCCTTTTTTCAATTCCATCCCTTCATTCCCCCAGACCACATCTCATCTCAGATGAGGACCATACTTCTTTGAACCCTCTCGCATACCATCATATGCGCATGGAAAACTTCTCTGAACACATGTACATCTATATATAGACGCATATGTATACATATATACATATATATATATATATATTTCACAAGTGATATATACATGTATGCCTCACTCACGCACACATATATATATATATACAAGTATGAGAAAAGCACCCTGAATATGGCACCGTTATATAATAGGGGTATGCTACAATTCTTTGTTGGGGGTTAGTGTTGGGGTGAGGAGAATATATCTATATATAGATATATTAGCGATTCTCAAAAAAGGGGAACGCCAATATAGATCCCAAAGCGACTGTAGTTCTTATTATGGGGACCCCCCAAACGGTACCTTCCCATTTCCACGATCTTTTCCCCTAAGCCCTATACCCCTAAACCCTAAACCCCGAACCCCTAAACCCCTAAAGCCTAGACCCCTAAACCCCCAAACCCTAAACCCCTAAACCCGAAATCTTAAATCCACTATCTTCTCCAGTACTACAGCCCACGCCTCGGACACTGTCGCGGTGACGAAGACCCACTGCAAATCACCAGGCAACCTGATAGGGTTTGGGAGTCAGGGTTTGGGGTTTAGGGTTTGGGGTGTAGGGTTTGGGATTTAGGGTTTGGGGTTTCAGGTTTGGGGCTGAAGAGGTCGGGGTTAAAGGTTTCGGGTTTAGGGTTTGGGGCTTAAGGGGTCCGGGTTTAGGTTTGGGGTTTAGGGGGTTTGAGGCTTAAGTTTGAGGTTTTAGGTTCAGGGTTTGGGGCTTAAGGGCTTCAGCGTTTAAGGTTTGGGATTCGGGGTTTACTGTAGGGTTTTGGGGCGGGACCAGAGGTATCGCTCCACTCCCTACTCATGTAGACCCATGAGAGATAAACTCCCTCCTTTTAAAGGCCGTAAGATCAGGATCCCTATTATAATCCCTGTTGAGGGGAGTGGGTTTACTAATCACGTGTCTACACTGACCACGAGCAAGTTTAGGGCTTCCGGTTTGGGGTCTGGGCGGTTATGATTGCACTTTCGGCTAAGGAAGGAAGGCTATGCAGGAGTTTCTCGAAACAGGGGTACCATAGGCCCCCAAGGAAATTTAGCACACTAATTCCTCATGACGGTGTTGTAGGGATATTCGGTGGAAAGCAACATTTGATGAGCTTCTTACTGGGTGTCAGCTGGCGTCTTCACGTTCCATTTACTCGCTTAACAGGCATGTGCCAGAATCAGGTCCCCGCCAAGCCGCCAATAAAGTGGAGTCCGTGAAACAACATGAACCCCCATACCCTACAAGCAGGTTGGCCCTAAAAAACTATCCCTCAACCCCAAACAAATCGGCGCAGGTCTAAGGTCCTAGCTAAGTTTCAAGGAGATTCTTGTTCTTTCATAGTCTCCACGGATATTCGGGACTTTCTTAAACACCGGACTTTGAGATCTGCGTGGAAGACTTGGGAGTTCATGAATATGGGATCCAAGTCGGGATCCGAGCATACTATGACAAAAAGGGATGCTCTCAGAAAGGGTTCGTAATTTTTGAAAACCCCAGTTTGGGCTTGAGGACGTTGGCGTTGAGATTTGGCGTAGGACGTAGGGGAGCCATAGGTGCAAGTGCTGAATCCGACTTGGGCCAAACTTACTTGAGGGTTTAGGGTTTAGGGGTTCAGGGTTGAGGTCTACCGTTGTTGGGGTTCAGGGTCAGGGGTTAAGGGTTTAGGGCTTCAGGGTTACGGGTTCAGGGTTTAGTGGCTAAGGGTTGAGGTTTAGGGGTTCAGGGGTGCAAGGGGTTAGGGGTTTAGGGTTTAGGGGTTCAGGGTCTAGGGTTGACGGTTTAGGGGTTTAGGGTTTAGGGTTTTGCGTTTAGGGTTTAGGATTAAGGGCTTAGGGGTTCAGGGTTTACGGGCTTAGGGTTGGGGGATTTGGGGTTAAGGGTTTAGGCTGTAGGGTCCTACTCTGAATGTTCTGCCTACTTAAGTAGCAGAGAGGGACACAGTTTCAAGATGGAGGGCCTCTAAAGACTGCAAAAGCTTTATCGGGAAAAGAGATTATGGGGTTTCCCTTATCGAGGATCATCTTGGTAAACTCCCATATGTAAGTTTTTCTCAAAAGAATTCCAAAAGAAATCATCGTCAATACTCCCGATATATCCCTGAGGTCCGTTATTGCACCGCGTTTTCAGACACCATTCCAACCATGCAATCAAGTCTTGACACGTACACCCTTACCAATATCATGTTAAGGTCTGCTTGAGGTACCCTATACCAGAACCCCTATATAAGCCCGTGTCCATTTCGAGTTCCATGTTCTTTTCCATTTGATTGTCCATATTTACTACAATATTGGTAATCGTGCACTCGAATTTACCATTTAGATTTCTACAGTTATACAGGTGTTATATAGTGAATAGGACTATATAGGGATAATGCAAAAAGGAGATGGACACTACTATAGTATATATTGTGGTCTCCTTAGACCTACAATAAAAATACAACCTTGAATATTTCCGTAGGGTTATACTATAACAACAGTTAAAAACCCTAAAGACAGTGCAGTATAGGCGTTATATAGGATTCTACAGCGCTTGCAAGGCCCACGCTCAGCTTTCAAATCGAAGATGGGGTTCGGCGAGTCCGCGCCCACCAGGGTGTCCACCTTCAGAAGCGGGAATCTTCCCAGAAGGGTAGGCTTCCGTGCTATAGGGATTAAGGTTTAGGGTTTATATAGGGTTCAGGGTTTAGGGACTCAGGGTTTAGGATTTAGCGGGTTTAGCAGTTTGGAACGGAATTTTGCGCCCCAAAGGACCCAAGCGACATACGAGCATTGAAAGGGCATTATGCAGCATGCATTTCCAAAGCCATATGTAAACATTACATCCCCTGCATATGCTCGAGCCTCCAACAAGGCCCTAACATGAATCCCCAAATCAGGAGAATGTGCACTACACCAAATGGGACAGACTCCTGAGAAGGACCCCCCGCTAAGGGGGTTATGCAAAGGAAACCAGGGTTAGTAAAGTGAGGGTTCTCTATGGGGCCCTGAGAATCTACCTCATCCCCTCACTCACCCTAACCAACCGCGACTGCGCCACAGAAAAAAACTTAGCACTGCAGGCTTTCTAGAGCATGTGTAGATTCACACAATAAACTCATCCCTACACACAGACTTATCTTGCCGGTGCTACAGGCGCAGGAGTAAAGACAAGTTCTACTGTAGCGGTATATATCGGGGGTCCACTTCCCCGCTACTCAACTACTGGCAAGCCAAAGTTACTGAAAACAGCGGTCCTTTCAAGCGTAGCCTCGTCGATGACCAAGGCTTTGACGTTTTGCCAGGTATCTTTCTTCACCACATAGTCCTGGGCCATGGAGTTCAGAAGCTTCAGGCGCACTGAAAGAATGGGAAAGATGTATTTCAGGCATTGCTCGGGCTTTTCTAGGCTCAGCTACTGGCACATTCAATGGAACATTTGGGATCTTGAGATGCCATCTCCTACAAAATTGGCCTGCAAGTCTTTAACTGGGCTTGGGTTTAGGGTTTAGAGTAATGTAGCAGAGTCAGAGTCGCTGCTCCCGAAGCCCAGTGCAGACTGATGCACAAACAGGTATAATATGGGTGGCTGTCGAAATTATGGTCCCTTTTTGGGATCCCTTTTATAATACGGCATCTATAATTTAGGGTACTCAAAAAGGGACCATAATTTTGACAACCACCCATATGTGTAAGGGGGGTTCTACTTCCAGGATTGGGACAGACATGCCAGATCACAACTCGACAGCAGGCATGTTCTGGCATCACTGCAGCCATCTAAGGCAGCCAACCCGTTGTCTTGCTGCTCTAGATTGAGATTGCTTAGGGTTTAGGATGTCCCTTTTCTGAGCCGACACTATACGGCATCAAAACCTTCTTATTTTAGCTACACAATATTCTGGGGACCACAGCTCCCTTTGGTAGTTGCCCTAAATAGGGGGACCCCGATATAGACCCCAATATACTCTAATCCTTATATGGTAGTTGCCCTAAACAGGGAGACCCCAATATAGACCCCAACATACTATAATCCTTGTTATGGGGACCCTGCAAAAGGTACCCAGGTACCCCTAATTTTGGGAAACCGCATATTAACACCATGACCAGCTGGAACTCTAGCTGAAGCCGTACGGAAACGCTACCTGAGCAAAACCCTCTACATTAGGTGGAACCCCCACCCAGTAACGTAGACCCGTGATTAACAAACCCCCTCCGTTTAGTAGGTATTACGATAGGGATCCTCATATTATGTCCGTAAAGGAGGGGGTTTACTAATCACGGGTCTACATTAACAGTGGCTTTAAGGGAGAATTGTGATTATCTTGTGTCCATCTAGCCTCTACATAATGAACGCCATCAAGATCCCCGCAACCCCTAACAGGTTGCCCAGGCCTAGACCCGAGACCCCGCCAAGGCCTAAAACCCTGAACTTACAGTGTTGAACCCCTAAACCCTAAACCCCCCTTCAAATTAACGCCATGATGCGCGATATTCATTAACTATGTCCCCCAACAAGGTCTCGTATGGGGAATATTTAATGTTGCCGCGGGGTTTGGGGTTTAGGGGTGTTTCATGTTAGCATGAAGGGATTACAAGCTGTAAGAAAGCATTTGCAAGTCCAGTGACCATGTCATGTTTCATTTCCTTTTCCATTTGGTTCTCCAGTCTACCTGAAGCCTAAATAAGAGCTTTCAGTGGTTCTCCATAATCACTAGCCTGTAAATCCTAGCTTCCATTTGATTTCCCCATTCTCGCTAGAGCCAACTAGTAGCTTCCACTTCGTGTTTCATTTGATTTTTCGCTATCCCCCAAACCTAACAGGAGCTTGCATTTCATGTTGCGTCTGATTTTCTATTTGATGATCCACTATTGGGATTATGTCCTAAACCCTAAACCAGTTCAATGTCTGGTATGGAGGGATTCAATCCCAGCATGTTTGCCTCCTCCATGAAGAACTTCAAGCGTCCAGGTGTGGCCTCAACGCACGAAGCGCCAAAACATTGGGCGGAAGGCTTTTATGGGTTTAAGGCTTAGCATGTAGGGCGTAAGGTTTAGGCTTAGGGCTCAGGGTCTGGGGCTTAAGGCTTTGGGTTTAAGGCAGGATGATTTATGCTACTTTTTGCTATTCCTAGGTCTCTGGGAAGAGGGATCCTGATGTTCCAACCTGCTGGGTTCTTCAGTCGAGATTTAGATTGAAGAGTACCTAAAGCTCTATGGGCTATACCTACGAAGTAGCGGACAATTATTACCAAGCTCTAGGTGATTTGGGCTGTGGGTATGTTTTAGAAAACCGAAAGCGTAAACCCTAAACCAACCCTAAACCTTGGGTACTGCCCCCCTTCAGTAACAGTTGGATAACAGCCCTTAATAGGACCCCTAATATAGACTGTTACTGGGGGGGCAGTACCCAACCTAAACCCTGAACTCTAAAACCCTAAACCCTAAATCCTAAACCCTAAACCGTAAACCCTAAACCCTAACCTCTAGCATGCTGGCCCTGTCCGATTTGAAGGCTTGGGGGTTTTGCCAGATCCAAGCTCGGGGCTGACGTGACGGTCTCGAACCCCAAAGCCTAAACCCTCAAAACCAAACCCTAAACCCCTAAACCCTAGACCCCAAACCCCAAACCCTAAACCCTAAACTATTACACTGCTGTAAGGCTCTTGCACTTTTGGAAGCCACAGCTTTGGGCAGACATAGCACCACCCCCAACAAGGCCACAAAAAAAAACAAACACCCCTAAACCCTGTAGTCGACGCCTAGGGTTTAGGGTTAGGGTCATCCTGTACATTCGGGGTCCTTATGGCAGGGGAAGGAGCTTGTGAGTCAGCGTGTCTACGCCACGCTAGCATGAACTACGGGGTTTCACCAAACTAAGGGCACCTCTCTGGCGAGTATAATACGGACTATAGTTTTGAGGGTTTATATTAGGGTCCCCTCATTTATGAAAACGACCCTACAAGTCCAAAAGCCAAAAGCCTGAAATCCCCAACCCTGAATCACAAACCCTCACCCCAGAATGTTCAGTATTCCCCTACTGGCACTGTATCCGGGATATCCTGTTTGCTGCCAAGGCTGATTAGGGAGGTGGACTTACAAATTGTAACCCTAAAACCCTAAACCCTAAACCACAAACCCTAAACCCTAATTAAACCCCTAAACCCTGAACCCCTAAACCCTAAACCCCTAAACCCTAAACCCCTAAACCCTAAACCCTAAACACCTAATAAACCCACCGGAGCCCACAAGCTGGCTGTTGCTGGCAGGTCTGTCGCATGCCGGAGGTCTCTGTCTGTCCTGTCCTATGGCTAAGCACTGGGCCAAGCATCTATGCGAATTCTGGTACAGTCTGCTTGTGGTATGCTAGACCACACAGTGGATCTGACTTACAGGACTTACATTCGCAAAATCAGGGTGTCAGCACAACTGTACCTCGCGTTGAAACGCTTAGTCGACTTCCTCCATCTTGGAAGCCTCGTCAGCAGCGCCCTCGACTTCCTCCAGCGGTGGGAGGTCGTCGTCATCGCCGAGTCCCTCGTCATCGTCATCAATGCTGAGGCCGAGCTTGATCATTCGGTGGATTCGGCCGGCGAACTGGGTCGGCTCATCCAGGTTGAAGCCGGAGGTGAGGAGCGAAGTGTCGAAGAGCAGCCAGATCAGGTCCTTCACTGTCTTGTCAGACTTGTCGGCGGCAGCCTGCCATTGAAAAGTGGGGTGAGCGTCTTGGGTAGGCTTCCACCCCTTTCAAAATTTGGAAAGCAAAGGTAAATCAGCCGCACAGGCCTTCTTCTTCAGCTCCGCCATGATGGAGTGCTTGGGGTTCACCTCCATGGTCTTCTTGGACACCATGTAGGAGGTCATGGAGTTGTCGCGAAGGGCCTGGGCCTTCATGATACCTTAGTTCTACAGCTATACAAACATTAGGAAGCACTAGTCATGGCTTGAATCTCACTATGACTCAAGTAATTCCAATCTTCCTGGCCCTAAAAACCCTAAGCCCTAAACCGCAGACTTCAGAGAACTGGGAGCACAGTAATTGCAGACCCTGGGTAAGCCGTCTGCTGTGTCTCAAAAATATACTACAACTTATGGTTCAGGGTTTAGAGGGTTGTAATGTTTAGAAGAATATACAATAGCAATAATAACAATAACAGCAACGAATAAGAGTAACAGAAGCAACAGTATCAATAACAAGAAAATGCCATACATATAGGTCTGCAAACGCCTAGTTGCGCTCCATGTTGGCAGACCATCCATACTCGGAGGTGGTCAGCACGCACGGCGAGTCGGCCATGCGAGAACTCACGATGACCTTTTCAACCTTGTCTCCCAAGACCTGGAAAGACGTCCCTATGGGTTTAGGGTGTAGTAAACGCAACCCTTAATAGTAGTTTCCATTTTATGTTCCATCATCCCAATATAACCCCTATATAACACCAACAATAACATAGTACGCAGTTTCCATTTTATTTTCCATTACAACCCCGTAGGCCTCCAAAGTTCCCTAACCTCCCTTTGCGGCCCCATGACTCCTGGGGATGTCCTAGGCTTCCTACAAAAAGAGGCCGCAACGTTGACAATTACATGGGGCTGTATAGGGGTTATATTGGGATACTGGAAAAGAAAATGGAAACTACTATGTATCACATTTGGGGCTTCGGGTTTAAGGACTCTGGGTAGTAAAGCTGGAGAGAATCAGGGAGAGAATCAGCACCCCGTCAGAAGAACCCCACCGCCGCCGCCCCAAACAATGAATGTTGCCCCCATTGTACCCTGGTACGACAGAAAGGGGGGGGCGGTGTATTTGTTATCAGTCATTGGTGGTTTTTTTGCGCGCTTATTTGGGGGAATCCAGGTTTGCGAAGTTCAAAGCACATGGGTTTGGAACCCTGTCTTCAAGCGTGGATACAATACTTCATCCCAGGGTGGAACTAGTGGGCCTCTAGCGTATGGGCCGATTCAGGGCCCATGAAACACGCCCATGGTTCGGACTTTGGAATTCAGGACTCCATTAAAGATTCGGGGCTCCAACCTAGGGCAGCAGACTTTCAGCTTCAAAGTTCACTGCTCGCACCGCTTCATTTCAAGGCCTCCTTCATCAGTTTGGTGAGTGGCTCGAATTCCGCTTTCATCTCCTCCAGCTTCTTCCTTATTTTGAAGGGTTCTCCATCCGGGAATAGACATTAGGGATTGGTGGCTTGGGGCTGAGGGATCATGAGGAGGGCACAGCTGCGGTGGCTGCCATCAGAGTAGGGTTAGCCGGAGTCATAGTAGAAGCAGCGACTGCTGCTTTCAAGTCATGATGAACGGGCGAAGAGGGCGTAAGGATTAATGTAGGCCTCTGATCAATACCCCCCCTCCCCTTGTTAGGGGTTATAGCAGGGACCCTACTATCAAGGCCCTTAGTCGGAGGGGGTTTATTAATCATACGTCCCCATGAATGTTTTTAGGTTTAGGGTTTTAGGGTTTTAGCGCTTTTGGGGGAAAAGAACCTGTTTGTCCCAGGCTCTTCTCATCCTCGTCCTCAATGTCGAGACCCTCCTGGGCAGGGCGGCTAATTAGAGGTGCAGGGTTGAGGCTTCAGAGCCTAGGGTTCAGAATTTAAGGGTTAGGGTTTCGGTTTAGGGTTTAGGATTTAGGGGTTAGGGTTTGGGTTTAGGGTTTAGGGGTCAGCCCTAAACCCTAAACCCGTGTTCAGGATTCAGGGTGGCTCCGAATTGGCCCTCCATCACCTCTTCCACAGCAGGCTGGAGACTTCCTATAAGGATCAGCAAGACCCCATTTCCCGAGTCTTAACTCTAAGATCCGAATCCAAAACTAAGGGTTTAGGGCTCTGGGTTTAGGGCTTAGGGTGTAGGGTTAGGGCTTTGGGTTATCTGACACTATTCTTGCTCAAGTTGGGTGCTTCGTGGATGTCAGGGTGCTCGCTCGCTCATGCTCGTCAACCCGAGCAAGCGCGCACGCAGCTTGAAAGCACGCAACTTGAGCGTGCAGAACCATTCCGATCTGTTTTCAGCTTTGCAAACCTTTGCTGGAAGTTTGAAGCCCAAACTTTGCGCTCAGCGACCATGCTTGCTCGAATACGGTGCTTCCTGGCCGTTTGGGTGCTCGCTCAATTGCGTGCGCCAGCTGGAGCAAGCACACATTCAGCCTGAAAGCACGCACCCTGAGCAAGTACGGTTTGTGAAAACCTTGAGTTTAGGGTTTCAGGATTTAGGGCTTAGGGTTTAGGATGTAGGGCTTAGAGTTTAGGACAGAGTTATAGGACCTAGGACTATAAGCAGGGTCCCATGGTTGGTACCATCCTACAGCGTCAGCGCTCAACCCTGAACCCTGGCACCCTAAGCAATCCGCTGAAAGCCTGCGACCGTCCCTTTAAGGGATTCTAAGGTTTGAGGCTTCGGCTAAGCCCCAAACCCTAAGCCCTTGAAACCCTAAACCCTCAACCCCTAAACACTTGAAAGACCCTCGGGGCTCCTTGGTGGTGCTCTTGAGCTTCTTCCCATCGAATTCCTACAGGGATATGGAGGGTTTCCCTAAATTAGGGATCCCTTCGGCACAGGGGCCCTACCATGAGGATAATTTATGCCCTATATTGGGGGCCCCCTCTTTGCGGAGACTACTATATTCCCAGACCCTCTATCGAGTCTATCCTCGTTTGCATCCAAGGAGACAGAATAACAATAAGGTTTAGGAGGGTTTGGGATTTAAGGTAAAGGATCTACCGAATGGAGCCCCCCAAATGCCCTCATGACTACATTGGGGTAACTAGGGGACTGTTGGGAGGTTCCATTTGTTGGATAATTCGGGCCGCTAGGCTTCTTACTGGCTGTTCGTAGGAAATGAAAGAATGGAAGAGAACATGGAAACTTATGGGGTTTGAGGTTCCGCGTCAATGGTTTAGCTACAGAGGGACATGAAGGAATGGAAAAGAAAATGCGAACTACTGCCTTCTCCTAGGGTGATTACCTCCGGTCCCTACCAACCTACCAATAACCAGTCAGTGTTGGTCCAGGTACTCAGGGTATGCGTCATGATTAACGCTCAGGGACTTGAGTATGCAGCCCCAATTAAGCCGTCTGCCCCCGCCCCCACCCCAAAAAGTAGGAATCCTGAATATTGGATTTCGCACATAACAGAGCATTAGCTAATGGGTAGTTCCCAAAATTAGGGTCCCATTTTGGTACCCCTAAATGTGAGGTGCCGTAATACAGTCTATAACCAAAAAGGGTCCATGACCTTGAAACCCCTAGACCTAAACCATGAAACCCTGAACCCTAAAGCCGACCCATATACCTACTTGCCTAGTTGGAGCTTTTGGAAAACGGAGCTCGTTGCCACCCTCGGGATGCACAGTGGTTTTAAGAAGCCTACTGGGGATAAAATACGTAGACCTTGGGCCAACTCCGTTTTTAATAATCCCTATATGGCCAAAAAACCGACCTAGACTCCTATACCCCACCCCTTTTCAAGGATACCGAACTTTATGTTTAGTATATTCTATATACAGAACTAGGGGCTTTACACAAGGGGCAGGGTAGTAAGGTCTAGTCTCGGTAAATCCTGAACCACAAGACTCCTAAACCCTAAACCCTAAAACCCTAAACCCTAACACCCTAACACCCAAGCCTAAACCCGAAAAAGTAGCCGCCATACTCTGCTCTCCTTGCCTGCTGCCTATGCGACAATCTTAGTCCCCTCAAAGTAGATAGAACATTAGGGTTGTATTGGGGTTATTTAGGGATAATGGAAAAGTAAATGGAAGCTACTATTTAGGGTTTAGGGTTTATTGTTGGCCTCTTCTCTTGCTGGTTCTTAGTATGGACTAAGGGAATATCTTATATGAGCTATAATCTAAACTCCACAAAACAGGCTATATAAGGGATTATGTAGGGGACTCTTAAAGGGCTCAATACGCACATGTGGGGATTATAAAGGGATTACACTCCCCTATTCCCTACTAAGAAGCAGTACAGTATTATAAGCTCTGCTATGAGCATATTCTCACAAATCCCGGAACTGGGGTCCCCAAAATGATTATTGCATATATTGGGGTGAATATTAGGTCCTCTTATTGTACTGTCTGGGGAATGCGGGGTTTTTTTCCATGGAACTCCTTGAGCTGCTGCACGGAGTACTCATCGATGGGGTCGATCATGTAGAGCACCTCGATGCCCTTCTTGCGGAGGGTCTCCAGGAAGGGGGAGGAAGAGACAGCGGCGATGCTCTCACCCGTGATGTAGAAGATGTCGTTCTGGCCTTCCTTCATGCGGTCCACGTACTCCTTCAGGCTGATCTGCTCGTCTCCTGACTTGGAGGTGTGGTATCGCAGCAGCTCCGCCACCTTGGTGCGGTTGGTGGAGTCCTCGTGCACGCCCAGCTTGAGGCACTTGCCGAACTGTTCGTAGAATTTCCTTGCAGGGGCCATTGTGCTTCCTGCTGTCAAAAACAGCACCGGCGGTCAGAGTTCCATGCTGTTTTTACGAGCAAGAAAATGTTTTTTCACCCATAAAGAGCCGAGTATCTTGTAGTCGTCCTTCTTCTCAGCAATTTCGGCGAACATCTCGAGGCACTTCTTCACCAGGTTCTTCTTGATGACGCGCAGAATCTTGTTCTGCTGCAGGGTCTCACGGGAGATGTTCAGAGGCAAATCCTCCGAATCCACCACGCCCTTCACGAAGT
>CAJNIZ010040857.1:34878-57128 GCA_905231905.1 Symbiodinium pilosum
GAATCCACCACGCCCTTCACGAAGTTGAGCCACTCGGGCATCAGCTCCTCGCAGTCATCCATGATGAAGACCCGGCGCACGTAGAGCTTGATGTTGTTCCTCTTCTTCTTGGTCTCAAACAAGTCAAAGGGAGCCCGGCGCGGCACAAACAGCAGCGCGCGGAACTCCAGCTGACCCTCCACGCTGAAGTGCTTCACTGCCAGGTGATCCTCCAAGGGTTTAGGGCTCAGGGGGATGTATTCAGAGGTTCGAACCATGGGCCTCTAATATGGGCCCCTACCTGTTTCCTGGGTCTGGATTAGGCTACCAGCAAGACAGATTAAACTGAAAAAGAAGATGGAAAACGTATTGGGTTTAGATAGGGCTAGAGGGGTTCATACAAAGTGGGAAGAGCGCACTTGGAATTTGATACAAGGCCCTTGCCAGGCAATTAGCATCACTGCTTCCCACCTCCCAGTCGTTGGACAGGGACTTGTAGAAGGAGGCATACTCCTCGTTAGTCACGTCCTGTGCCAGACTTCACATATGGACGCATTGCTTACAGGCGCCACCCTGGTATCCTTCCATCATGAAGTGGAGGGCTTCTACCATTCTAGGTGCATAAACCGGACCATTGTTCTGAGAAACTCTGGACTGCTTATCCACAAGACGTCTCTTAGTGTATGCATCCTCCCTGCAACGAGCCTCAGACTTTCGCATCCACAGCGGCTTGTTCCTTGGTTTGTCTATGCATTTGTTAAGATTCATCCTGCTCACGCTTACATGATGCCGAAACCGACAGCAGTTCACTTGCAGCTAAGCATCTTGTTGAGCTGCTCCCACTCGTGTGAGACTTCCTTGACCTTCCTTTGTGGCAGCACACTGCTGGGGCTCAGTCACATTCTAACTTACTGGTACCCTGTGGTAACTGTGCTCTTTATTATGAGTATCTACAGATCCCTAGCCGCGAGCATACTGCGGCACATGGAGGGGCCCTTCAACTTTGCTTTATTTCAAAAAGTCGGAATATATGTTATAAGAGCGGACTTCCTCTGGATAACCGTGGTAATGAGGCCTATAAACTGTAGCAATGACATGTGAAAGCATAGTTTCGTAACTAGAGAGCCGGTCCTGTAACAGACTCCGCGGTACCTAAACCCTAAACCCTGATCCCCAAATCCTAGGCCCTAAACCCTAAACCCTGATCCCTAAATCCTAGACACTAAACCCTAAACCCTGATCCCTAAATCCTAGACCCTAAACTCTAAACCCTGATCCCTAAATCCTAAACCCCAGACCCTAACCCTGATCCCTAAATCCTGAACCCTAGACAGCCCTAAACCCCAACTGGGCTGAACCGCGCTCTAAGCGGCTTGGTCTTCTTCTTCTTCTCCTCCTTTTCCTTCTCCTCATCAACCTGCAATTCGCTTTAGTGTTTCAAGGTTGCTTAAGGGTTTAGAGTTTTGGGTTTTACCGTCTAGGAGTTTAGGGTTTAGGGTTCAGCTGTGTATGATATGGGGGGTTTCCCAAAGTTAGAGGTGCTTTTTTGGTGGTTACCTTTAAAAGGGGTTATAAAGGGTTTATATAGGTTTTCCCAAACTTATGGGTGCCTTCTCCTATAGTACTCCCGTATATAATCACCTATATAGCACCCTCCAAGGGGCTTAGACTATAGCTCATATAACTTCCACCATCCTTGCGGTGGGTCTAACCTGAATCGTGGCATTTGGCACGCAGGAAGCAAGTTTACACATCCACAGGGTACATATTTCTTTATTAACAATGGTAAACACTTTATAGCCAGGTTTCCCGGTATCACCTTAAGAATAAAGGAGACCCCAAAATAAGAAAGGAAAAAGGGTACTACTGGGGTACCTAAATAAGGCTTCTTCAGAAATATCAAAATAGTAATACTAGAAAATGTAGTAGTAATATTAAGAACTATAAAAATAGTAGTGAAAATAATATTCATGATAACAAGCATGTAAGAGCAATACTAGTAGTAGGAAAAATGCTAGTGACATGAAGAGTAGCAATATTCGTAGTAAAAAAAAAAAGTAGTAAGAATCATAATAGCAAAAGAAACTGTAATAATAATATAGTGAGAAATATAGTGGTGGTAGTAGTAATCGTCGTTGTCATAATAACAAGAATATCAACACGGAGGCGGCCTCCTCGATCTTGGGCTCATCGCCTGGGTCAGCTACACAGAAGGATACCGAATCTTGGTTCAACCTTAGTTTTGTGATATACATGTGAGGGTTACCCAAAATTAGGGATACCTATTGGGGGTCCCCATAATAAGGACTTTAGTATATTGGGAGGCTATATTGGGGTCCCCCTATTGAGGGAAACTATATATCTAGGGATATTTTGGAGTTGTATAGTGGATTTGGGGATGAGGGTTTCGGAGCAAGGATTTGGGGGTTAAGGCTTAGGTATATCTTGGCCTTAGGCGAATCATGGCTTTGCAGGTCGAAATGCTACTATGAACGGAAGGACTATAGGATGTTACTGGGCTGGGGGGCTGCGGCGTCCCATGTCTACAATACCACCTGGCTAGGATTTTTCAGGGATCAGGGCTTCAGGACCTACCTACATGGACCCTATTGGACCCCGTCGTTAGCTAAGTTGCCATAAGCCCTAGTCCCCAAACCCGAAACAGCAATCTAGGAGTACTCCTTCAGAATTGGATTCCTTGGCACTGTGGTGACATCAGCGAGAATTGAAAAGGCTGGAGGGTTAACTGCGATCAGCGAGGCCTACTGGAGGTCTAATACGTAGTCAGGGCTGTGTCTTCTTGGAGGTTGATAACACGCTATGAAGGACTGAGACACCTCAAGATTCAATCAACTTTAACAAAAGGAGTTCGAAACCCCCCAATCTGCCAAAACTGAGACCCTACAGCCTATAACTATCATATCACTATCATGGGGTCCGAACTTTGACCCTAAACCCAAACCCTAGACATGACCATCATGGGGTCCTACTTTTGGGGGATGGGGTGTAGGCTTTATTAAGGGACCCTTATCAGTGAACATAAGGGTCCCTCTTGTAGATTAGTATAATCCCTACTTGTAATCCTTGATACGGACCACGTATCCACTAACTTATGTAGGAAATATGAATTCTACTTCCCATGAGGCCGGAAGCCTACACCCTACACACCCTGAAGCCTAAAGAGATAAAAACGTCTGAGTCCATCACTCAGAGATTGCAAACCTTACTAGGGACCCTGAACCCAAGCCCCGCAAACACCTACGCCGTGGAACCCTAAAACCCTAAACCCCAAACCCCTAAACCCTAATCCCTAAACTCTAAACACCTAAACCCTAAACCCTAGACGCCTAAACCCCTTAATCCTAAATCCCTTAACCCTAATCCCTAAACCCCTTAACCCTAATTCCCTTAACCCCTAAATCCTAAAAGAAAGTCCCCGCCTTCCTTCTCATCCTTCTTCTCCTCCTCCTCTTCCTCGGAGTCGGTCACCTCCTTCTCCTGCACAGGTATACCCAAAAGATGCCACGTAAGGCAACGCTAGCAACCCCAGTAATCAATGTCATACCAACACAAACGCACAGAACAACAGTAGAGGTCACTGCACTGCTGGGTGAAAATTGCATCGGGTTGACATTGTACGGTTACAAGGGATATCTTGGGATTGTAGCGTGTCTGGTGGATAGGGAGACCGTCACGGATTCGGAACGGTCTAAGCACCCTGCCTTGGACTTCTCCACGTAGAGCTCAATGGGGAAGCCGATGAACTCGGAGTGCTTTTTGACCAAGTCCTTCAGGCGTCGCTCCTCCAGGAACTCCGACTGATCCTCCTTGAGGTAGCAGATGATCTTGGTGCCTGAGCAACAAAGCAACTGTAGGAGCCTCTTCTTTTCTCTAAGCCAAAAAGCGCAACATTGCTCCTGTGCTACGTTCATCCATGATACCACGCTTGATCTCACCGTGCACGAGCTCAGTGTCCTTCTGCACGGTGAAGGATCCACCGGCTCCAGACTCCCAGATGTACTGCCTAAGCATGGCATGTTTCACAGGCAACGAAGGGCGGGATGATTGCTGCCTTTGGGATTTCTTTGGTTTCTGGATTTAGGGTTTAGGCCCCCCTGGATGTTGCTCCAATTTTTCTCAGAGCAGGTACCCCTCATGTACTACCAAATCGGTGGGTCTTTGTAATACAACCAGGGAAGAAACCAACATTTCCGGAAATTTCCATGTCGGAAGGCCCCCCGCCACGGTCCAGGGATTTATGTTGGATCCCGATAAGTGTGCGGAGCATTATTTGTGCGAAGCTTCGCCGAAATCAGTCAGCATAGCAGTGCGAAGTTGCGCGGGCGAAAAAGAAAAATCGGAGAATAATTCAATAGAAACCCCAAACCCTAGACCCTAAACCCTTCTAAATGCCTTCACAAGGTTTTGTGATCTATACCCGAGCCGATCCAGATCCCTCCTCTTGAATTCAGTTTAAACCTAAGATCCAGATTCGTTTGAGGGGGAACCCCACCTCGTTATATTAATCACGGACTCTATTTTGTTTGGGGGGCCTACACAAATCGGGACCCCGCATTACTTAGGGTTACTAAAGGAGAGAACCTGGTAGCGCAAACGCAAAGGCGAACCTCCAAAAGCTACTGTACTTACTGGCGCTTAGTAGGGAATCACGGCAAATATTCTGTGGGCATTGTCTTCCGCGTTCCCCACTAAGCCGCAGTAAGTGTAGATGCCGAACATCTAGAATAGAGATTTCGAGCATGTTGTAGCATGATCATGTCTCGGAACAGACCTCTCCGTTAATCAGCCTTCTACTGTACAGTGTACATAGAAAAGCATTGTCATAAACCCTCAGCCAAAAAAACGGGATTCAGGCTTCAGGCAATGAAATGTTCTTCTTCAGCTTGGGTTGTACTTCACATATTCACACGGGGTGTTGGATGAGCTATGGTATAGCAGGGGGCCCTAGCTAGGTTGCATGTCGTGAAAGGCAATCCGCAAAACACGCGTGCAATTCGCTGACGGGGCGCTCGTCGTCGTTGTGCTTGCTGACCACGCGCACCTTGTCTGAGACAAGGTATGCGCTGTAGAAGCCGACGCCGAATTGTCCGATCATCGAGATGTCACCACCTAAGATGGGTTGCTGGGCAGCTGCCGAGGAAGCAGTTGCTATTTTGCTGGCTTGGTTCCCATCCAAGCTCGCCAAGCGTCGAACCCTGAGATTCAAAAAAAACATCAAATGAAGCCCTAAACCCTAAAGCCAAACCCAAACCCAAAACCTCAATTGTGTATCCCACCTGCGGCCATGGCCTCCATAAAGGCCTTCGTGCCGGACTTGGCGATGGTGCCCAAGTTGTTGATCAACTCCTCAGCCACGCGAGGGTTTAGGATAGGGCTTAGGGCTAGTTACACTGGTGGTTGATGCAAGTAAGATTACATGCTTGTAAATACAAACTAGTACATAAGAGGGGGACTTCGTCTTATTCTACCGTATCTAAGGGTCTATAATATCTCCATGAAAGTACCAGTATCTGGCCCGAGAGGTATATTTTGCGTGTTGGGGGGCTTCATAGGCCTCACAACATTACATCCCGCAGAAACTGCGACTTCGAAATGCACAAGGCGAGATGGATCAGTTTTTTCAGGAAGGATTTCAAAGAATCCTAGAGTGTCCAGGCCATCCGCGATCGCTCGAAATGCTGAACCCTAAACCCTAAACCCTAAACCCAACGCAAGCCACGTGGAATTGGCTGCGCCACTCCCCAGAGGCTTCCAGCGTTAGACTGCTTCGGGTTCCCATAAAACCCAGGGCTCCCAGTTACCTAAATAGTAGGCTACTGGGCTGTGGAACTATATTGTATGTAGAACCCAGTTCCCATTATTTGTGTAACTGGAGGTTTAGGGAAAAGTAAACCCTAAATCCTAAACCTGAAGGGGGACTATATAGATAGGCCACCTGTCCGGGACATCAAGGTAGAGCAATTACCAATATCATTCTGAAGTCTGCTTGAGATACCCTGCTACAGGGGCCTAAATAATTGCCAATATCATTTTGAGGTCCATCTGAGGTTCTGTCTACTTAAGGGGGACTATATGTTCAGTTCCATCTGGCTCTCCATTCCTTACCCTAAACCCTAAACAGTCGTGTTCATGATCTCATTTCCCGTTTCTTTTGGGTTTGATTCTCCACGTTGCTGGCCTCTACGTCATGTTGACTTGCTGTAGCCAGCCGTAGACCTCCATGTATCGGTGGAAAAAGTAGTAGTAGTAGTAGTAATAATAGTAGTAATTCATAATGGTAGTAATAATAGTAGTAATTAATAGTAGTAGTAATGAAGTAGTAACTGATAATGGTAATCATAATGACAATGGTAATCATAGTAACAATGGTAGTACTAATAAAGTATGCCATCAGTGCCGCATGGTGGCCTGTGCAGAAAGGTCCCCACCATCGCCACCATGATCATCACAGCTGCTACTACGCCTGCTACTACTACTGCTACTGCTACTACTCCTCCTCCTCCTGCTCCTACTGGCTCTGTTGCTGGTGCTGGTCCTGCTGGAGGCGGTGCTACCACGATGTCTCAGCTACACTGAATCTACAGCTAGTGCAGCTGTTACTGCTGGCACGACTGCTGATGGTGCTGCTGCAATCCTCGTCCAGTATTGCGACTGAGTGAAGAAATACAAAAATGGACGTTTTCAGGTTGGCATGTCATTAGTACTGCCCATGTGGGCGTCTTCGACATTGGGGGCCCTAAAGACACCCTGAACAGGAGATGCAGACAGGTTTCGTTCTTGGTCATACCGATGCCCGAATCCTCAATGGTAAGGGTGGAGTTGGTCTTGTCCGGGATGATCCTTTATTTCCGCGTGAGGCTTGTGGCTTTGGGGGTAGGGCTTGTGCGTAGGGCTTAGGGCTTACTGTCTCGCGTTGGGATCTTGAGCACGAAAGTCTTAAAGTTGATAGCACTATTGATACCAAAAAACTGCATAAATCTTGTAGACTATCATGCCGGAATTCCCCAGGTATAAGGTACTTAGGGTCGTGCAGGATTTTTAGCACCCACCGTAGGAATGCGAGAGTAAGGCTCAAGAACTCGGCAGGCAACAAGAAACATGACTGCCACAATGCTTCAAATCGAAAATGGCGGTGTGAAAAAAGAGCTGGATCACTGAAGGTTGAAGTCAGCACAACACGGTCTAAGGTTCAGGGACCCTATCACCCCCTTGAAAAGGGCTCCTTAGCCCCCATGCCCCCAAGACTACCGCAAACTCCAGATCCAAACATGCAACAACGCCATATGCCGCTCAAGGTGCTTGATGAAGAAATTCGGCTGGGCCTCACACAAGCCACGGCAGTTTTGATCTATTGCTCCTGTTAAAACCTCCTGCTAGGATCATATGGCTAGCCGGTTGTGAGGAGGGACTGGAAAAGCAAACTGAAGCTAACCTTTTAGGGTTTGGAATGAATGACTATACATACATACATACATACATACCTACGTACGTACGTACGTACGTACGTACGTACGTACGTACGTACGTACATACTTACATACCTACCTGTATTTCCCCAAGTACAGCGTAGTTTCAACTTTTTTCCATTCCTTCAGTCCCTAATAACATCCAGCAAGAAACCCTACAGCCTAGACATTCCTAGAAGCCCCCAGTTTTCATGTAATTTTCCTGTTGCTTTTCCACCCGAAACTCCTTCCTCCTCACAAAGACCCTAAACCCCAAACCCCACCTCAATCTTGTCTGGGTCAGTGATGGATTCATAGCGGATCTTGTCGAGCGCATCCGAGGCGTTGGAGATAAGCTCACGCAGGAAGATCTCCTTGTTGGAGTAGAAAGTGTTGATGATGAGGGACATCAACTGCCTCTGTGGACAGGGCCATGCTGGACTGGCTTTATCTGAAAGCCCTCTGCTGGGTACATGATCATAGTTACATCTCTTTTTACTCTCCTTCACTTACCGGTAATGTGCTAATGTTGAGATAGCATTTACAAAGGGGGTGACCATAGCATTACGTTGCCGGGCCGGAAAAATCCCTGACAATCAAATTTGCTTTCTAACAAGTTCGGAGCCCGAAAACATACAAACAAGTCCCAATCGCAATAATAAAGGGGTGGCAATAACAGTATTGTCCGGCCGGAAACATCCGATTTTCACAGATTCCCTTCTACTTGCCCTATTAGTATTACGAGCTGCACTACCTGGTTCTACTCATGTCCCCGTCATTTTTATTACGACCCCCACCCTTCCACAAACCAAAAACGCAAAGCAAGTTCTGGAGCGGGGGATGAGGAGAATTTGTTATTGCCATCTCAACATTATTGAATTCTCCAAGCGTTTTCCATTGAAACTTCGAGTGGTAATTAAAAAAATGGTGCTGAAGCTTGGGGGAGGGAATTCGACGAGGTGCTGAATGTCAGCATTGAAAGCGAAGGTTTCAGCCATGGCTGGCGACGCTGCTTCTCCGCTCCCGTATGGCAAAACTTAGTCGACACGCGCTGTTTGAGCCGGCAATCATGTCAAAACGATGTTATATGGATACAAGCTACGTACCTTTTGTATCGGCAACTACCTCTGCAAGGAACGACAGAACCTACGAAGGTTGTTGGCTATGTGTCCTCTTTTTTAAAGGCAAACTCTCAAATCCTCCCACGGGGAATCTTCGTGTTGCACTGCAAAATCGGATGCACGTGTCAGGGTAGAAACAATGTTTGGATGCTCATGTTGCATTTGTGAAGGTTTCTGCCCGCTACTCAGGAAAAATAGGCCGTGTTATACAGGACGCCCAACAAGGGTGCAACATGATGAGAGCTATTTCAATCAACATAAAGGAACGTCCAACATGCTCTGTCATTCAAGCTGCCGCTTCCGAGGAAGATGAGGGTAGCGCGCAGATGCCCTAAAACCTGAGCGTGCAAGCCTAAAACTCCAAATCACTAAGCCGCTCAACCGGAAAAACCAACACAAACAAACCCATGAAAGATGAAACCTCTCAACTTTCAAAACCCCAAGCAGACCCCCATAAGGCCCGGGCGACCACGACCTCAGAGCCCTGCTGCAGACGCCGACGCTGCAGCCTTGCATTTAAAGGGTTGGTTGTAGATCATTTTCTGTTTCGGGGTCTTCGCTTTGAGGATTTAGGCTTTAGGCGCTCGATGGTCTTGATGATGGGGACATGGACCATTTCGAATTCAGAGGTTTTTGGCGTACAGGCTGCAAATTAAGACACGTTATTGTAATTATTGTAACGCATCTAAACGGTTTGGGGGCTTAGGGGCTCAGGCTTAAAAATTTGAAGCATTTTATGCCCAAGGTCCAGATTTAACCACCGAAGCTTTTACGTATGTTTGCATTTTCCGGATGATATATAACGGCGTCCAAATGGATTACAACAGATCTTTCATTTTGCACGATGGACGCGTTCAGGAACAGCCCGAAACAAGGCGATGCTTTACGGGGCCATTAAGCTTGTTCTTCTTCCCGCTTTTGTATCACTATATTGCAAACCACGTCGCTGTGCAAAAGCCCATTCAAACCAACCCTACAATGTAGACCTCTAAGCCATAAATGTTTCATAGCAAGCCCACATGTCACATTGATAATTACGGCCGAAAATTTCCTAACAGTAAACCTTGGAAATTTGTGCGGTCTGAGATTACACAATTTCAGCTATCGGGACGGAGACTCATACATCATAAGCCCTGAACTCGTAAAGCCTGAGCCGGGCAGCCTCGCGTTCTCGCCGCCACCGCCAACCACTTCCGTCCTAAGGGCAACGCCACTTTGGTAATGGGTAGCCTCCCCAAAACCAAATAGAAACCCAGAACAGCATTCCATTGATTACTTTCCTTGTAATGGGGGTCTACTCAGGTTGCTTGGATGTGGGCAAGTAATTCTGGTGCGAAGAACTTTGGCAGCGGTATGCATGCGTACGCATGTGTTGGCCATCGCATGGAAGGCCCTTACAATGCCAATCCCAAAACCCACGCTTTAGCTGCAGGGGCTTGGGCATTTGAAGTTGGAGTTCAAGTTTTCTTCGGTGTTTACGTCACAAAGTGGTTTTCAAGCCTCCACAAGCTATAGCAGCCACAAAAAAACCACCGAAACTGCCCCCCAAAAAAACCCAAATGCAAGTGTATTCCAACTCAGCGCATGGGTGCGGTAAAATACGATACTACGAACATGGAAAGAAAAACTATCGGGCCCCGTGTTGGGATATGTTGATAAGCGATGTGTGAAGGCAGATGATGAAGCAATGTTGAACCTGCTCCCCATGGACCACTGGGGCCGAAAACAAAACATGCAGCCAAGCTGTGCCCAAATGTCTAGCTTACGTTTGCAACTCCAATCCTTGCACAGCACTCCATTGTGGATGCGAAATGGTGCACTAGCTTACATACTTTTCTCCTTGGCAATTACCGCCAGCCGCAGCCCTATGTGCAAGCTTCTTGCAAGATCTTACGCGGGAACCACCAAGACTCCTTCGTAATCTCCACGCAGGCCTGGGGTCCTTGAGGGCCGCGCGTTGTCAAACCAAAGTTCCTAAACCTTGCAGTTCAGTTTTGGAGCAAACTGTGGGCGCAGCGATATTAGCCAGCTGCGAGCGATGCCATTAGGCCGGAGGAAATTCAAGAAACCGTCTGCATATACAAAACCCGAACTTCGAACACCTATACCTGTGAGTTGTAAAGTTGGGGCGAGCTGCAGGCGACGATGCCGCTAGGCCAGGCTTGAGCCCGAACAGTGGAGCATCTCAAAAAATCCTGAGCCCAATGCCCATGCGGAACCTTAATCGTTCATCCCAAACTGGAGCGAGCCGCGCGCAGCGCAATTGCCAGCAACGAGCGATACCGCTTGGCCAGCGGGCAAACCGAAGCAGCACAGAACCTTTATCAAAAAACCTCAGACATATAAGTCCCTGAGCCCCAAATCCTTAATCCCACAACCTTGACCTCGAGCGAGCCGCGGGCGCTGCAGTAGCCAGCGGCGAGCAATATTGTTATGTAGGCGTGCGGACGAGCTCGAGCAGCCCGGAACATATCAAAACCGTAGAACTTAGTCTCTCCGCCAAAGCCCAATAATCTCGAAACCCCCAAGTGGAGCGAGCAGCGGTTTATTTGCATGTGCAGGAAGGTCGTACCTGATAACCTTACTGAACCCAGTTTTAAATGGCTGATCATCTGCCTTCAGGTACGTTTGTGCCGAAATTCGTTTTCGCTCAGTATCTAGCCATCAGGATGGTTGATGACGACCTTGCGGCAAAGATATGTTTCAAACAGCTGGTGTGGCCGGGCGAACTTCCACAGCTGCGAATGCAGCCTTCCAACAAAATGGTTCCTGTGTTTCGGTATGTTTCTGTCCTAGCGTTTCAGGTTGGTCATCATCTGTTTGCGCCCCCGGAATTAACAGTCCAGCCATATGAGTCCTGAAAATTTTCCTGTCCTGAACGTGAAGTTGGCTCGAGAAGTGCTGGTGAAAGAGCGCGACCCACAGCCACGTTTGATCATGCTGCTGTGCTGGGGAGGGTGGGGTTTGAAAGAATACCTCGTTTCGGCTGGTTCGCGTGAACGTCATCTACAACGAAGATACGTGCCTTACCAACGTATCTTATGAGCTCTTGTTGGAGTTCTTGCTTGTTGCCGATGATGAGAAAGGCATGCACGGGATGCCTGGAAAAGAATCATGGGCACAAATGATGCTGTGCCTGACGCTATACGAAAACTGCGTCCTATTCACAAAATCTGCGGTGGTGTGAAGGCGTCTTTGACCATCTACACATTAGTTGGGCATTTTGGACCTCACTTGCTGGGGAGTCATCATCAATTTGGCCTAGTGCATTCTGCAGTTCCGTGTCAATGTCAACATCGTCGCCTTCGGACTCGAGACGACGCAAAAGTGCTCAAACAACATATTTAGAAGCTACAAAACGAAAATATCGACATTACGGAATATTCCACGGAATTCAAATGGCATGTGAACTTAGATTTAGACTTGCAAATTTTGCGCACCGAAGAAGATGGAACATCAACGTGTGCTGGGGCGATGCGAATTCACCTAAGGCTTCGTGATGCCATAGCTTTTGCGGAGATGTGACGAAGTATCCACATCGATTGTGTGCCAGCCGCCCTCCTCCAAGGCGATGAATGCTCACGTGAATTTCATCCCCCGCGAACACGATATCTAGAAACGGGTCTGTTTGGTTTCTTGCTGTTTGTTATGGGTTTTCGTTTTTGGGAACTTTGGTTTCAAATGTCCATGTAGCTCAGAGTACTTGCCGACGAGCGCACCTGCCAGATGCCTTGGAAAGCAACCCGAAGCCCGAAGCCGTTCTAAGTAGACATGTTTATTATTATAATGGCGTCGGACGGTCAGAACCGGGAAGTACTTGTTTATGTCTTGGGGGGCTACTCCCAAACTAGTAAAGTGTTGCTATTACACTTCAAGAAAACTCTAACCCCTAAATGCCCACAACCAAATTTGCCAAAACCCTGAACTAGAACGAGCCGCAAGCGCTGCGATCGCAACAGGCGAGCAGCACTGCCAAGGCCGCAAACGAACCGGAGCAGTGCTGACCATGTCAAAAAACCCGTAGCCTAAATCCTCTTCCCAAACCCTCATCACTCAGCCCTGACTGGAGCGAGCCGCGGGCGCTACAATTGCCAGCGGCGAGCGATACCGCTTGGCCAGCGGACGAGCCCGAGCAGCACAGAACAGATCAAAAACCTTCAGCTTTATATTGATATATACCCAAACCCCCGAATTCCCCAACCTTGAACTGGAGCGAGCCGCGGGCGCTGCCAGCGGCGAGCGATACCCCTAGGCCAACGGACAAGCCCGAGCAGCGTGGAGCATATCAAACCCTAAGAACCCTAGACCCTAGTCTGCCTGGTATACGAGCAACGCTCGAACCTTGGCTTCCAGGCACGTAGAATGGCCGCCCGCATCGAGCCGATGCCACCTTAGCTGTGGTTAAATTTCAAGGGTTGGGTATAAGGCTTCAGGAGAATGGCACACCATGTCAAGCCCCCCGGGAAATAAATGCTACCTTGAGAGAATGATAATATCATGATGGCTGTCTATTCAGGAAAAAGTTGAAATTCCACCCCCCAAAAAAAGTCCCGTTTAGGAGCTGTTTCCAGAAGTCGCTGCATAAGACGGACACCTACCTTATTAGGGGTAAATGCCCACTTGAGACTTGGTCGGATTTCGGATTTGGAGGGCTTGTAGGTTTAAGGTTCAGGGCTTAGGATGGTTTACGGCTTAAGGATGGAGAGGGTAAGGTCTACTCAGTAGGGTTCAAAGTTGATGGTTCAGAGTGCGGAGATCGAGCTTAGGTGTTATGATTGTTTCTTCTCAAGGCCTAGGGCTCAGTGTTTTTTAGGGGAGGGTGGGCCAAATGCCGTGGAGCACAAATCTCAGCTTGGATTTGGAGCACTTCGAGAGAGTGCGAATGGGTTGTTGTCAAAACTTTTCACACACATCCTTGTCGGTGAGCCTGCCATCCCAAATTATGACTGAAGCCTTAGTGTAGACCCGTGGTTAATCAACCCCCCGCCTTTAAGACCTTAATATTAGGATCCCTAATAGAATCCCTGGTAAGGGGAGGGGGTATATTAGTCAGGGGCTTGGGTTACATGGCAAAGGGCTCCTGGAAAGTTCTTCCGTATCCAGCAGGACGATGACAACAGTCCCTGGGTGTTGTTAATTTGTGTTTTTTTTTATGGTGCCTAACCCTACTCTCCCACTCCCTCCAAACAACAGGAAGTTTCCTCGCCTCCCCGAAGCCCTTCCAGAAACCTTCTAAAACTTAAACCTAATCCGTATCTCTATATATATATATAACCCCTATATCCCCCTGACTTCCAGAAACCTTCGGTCAAGGTTAGGTCTTGAACAAAGACCTAACCTCGATCAAACCTCGTCACTACCTACATGGGAAGCCCAATCACCCTCGTTTGACACTTGGTCCCGTATAGGGCTCCTTCACAAATATTACATCATGCCCAAAATGGGCACTCCCTCATAATCTCTATCCCTAGAATGCCCAAGCCAACCCGAACTTATTGAGAAGCCCAACCACTGTGGGAATAGAGGAATACATCACAAAAGCATGCAATCCCCAACGATCTAAACATCTCCGTTTTCTCCTATATTTCTGTATTCCCTACCCAAGACCGAAAGAGGTAGCCTCCAGTTTCCCTTCCATTCCTTCATTCCCTCCTGACAAACATAGTCACCTGAAACAGATTCGATTGAAGGTCCTGAGAGTCCCACGCGAGCCACTTCGGCGATTTGCTGAACCAGGTCCGAGGTGGGGGCAACAACCTTAAATTTACGAGTATGCGCCGTTGTAGTAGGAGCCGTAGTAGTGCTGGTATGAGTACTCGTACTGTAGTTGTAGTAGAAATTGTCCTCGTCGTACTAGTCGTAGTCGTCGTAGTAGTAGTAGTAGTCGTCGTAGTAGTAGTAGTAGTAGTAATAGTAGTAGTAGTAGTAGCAGTAGTAGTAGTAGTCGTAGTCGTAGTAGTGGTGGTAGTGGTAGTGGTAGTGGTAGTGGTAGTGGTAGTGGTAGTGGTAGTGGTGGAAACTCTCCCGTGCCAGATGCTGCCGAACCTGCTTACTGGACTCGAAGCCAGGTGAAAACATCGACCGATGCATCGCTCACACCTAGTGTTGTTTTAGAACGAGTCGGCTAAGCAAGCTGAGCAAGAGCTGGCGAGAAAGATTTTCAGGAGGAGTAGTATAGGAGTAGGAGTAGGAGTAGTAGCAGCGGCAGCAGCAGCAGTGGCAGCAGCGTGAAGAATAAAAATACTAGCAGTATCTTCCAGTAGTACTTTACTAGGTACGAGTAGCAGGCGTACTTGTTACGGTATATCTGTCTTAATACTGGTAGCGGTGCTGGGCGGTGCATGGCGGTGGCGGTGCAAGGCGATGCATAACACATCATGGCGGTGGTGCGTGACCATGCATGGCGGTGCATAGCGGCGCATGGGTGCATGGCGGTGCGGCGCGGCGCGGCGCGTGGCGATGCGTGGCGCTGCAACTAGCTTGGGTTGCAATGACAAATTGTTTCGAGTAGGGGAAGCTCACCGCCTGTACTTACAATCGGTATGCTTGTAAACAACCCCAGAAGTATATTACCTTCCGTCACCTACCTACCATGACCATCTTAGCTTCTTACAGTGAGCTTGAGTGACGGCCAACATTGTTACTCTCATTGTGGCGGGCAAGAACTTAACATTGCCATGGTCCATGGTTGACATGCCTGTTGATTTGGGTTGACGCCACTAACCTGTGAACTTCATCACTGACATGAAATGTGGTTTGCTTAGTGTTGCTGTGCTGTTTGCTTTTCGTTGTGCGCTTCTGTATCTGCTCCTGTCGCTGCGAAGACCCCGCCCTTCGTTGAGTGTCATTAATGCTTCCTGTCTTCTTATACTTGCTATTACTGTAAGGAAAACCTGAAACTTCTGTAGCTGCTGTACACCACTGATCCCCTTCTCCTGCTCCTGCTGCTTCTGGCGCTTCTGGCGCTTCTACTGCTGCTGCCGCCACTGCCAGGGCTACTGCTATGGCTAGGACCACTGCTACTGCTACTGTCGCTGCTACTACTACGGCAGCATCGGCCCCTCCTATTTCTGCGCCGATCATGACTGTCGTGCTCGTGTTCTGCGCAGGACTACTAGCGTGATCGCAAGGACTACGAATTATTGTGATTGACTTTTGGCTCAGGAATCGTGATTGCTTCGGGCTCCAGGGCCGGAGGCAGGGTCTGCGGTTTACGATGGACTTCGCGGTCACAGGCCGGTAGTGTGGAGTAAGGGCTTGGGTTTGGCATGCGGGCTCCACGCTTCGCAAGCTAGAGCTAAGTTTGGGGCTTGGTGGCTTAGAGCTTAGAGCTTTGGAGCCGCGGATTAGGATTTCTTCCCTGAGGTTTCGTAGGTTCGTATCATTGACTTCACGTTCTACTGGTGAAGCTGAAGCTTAACTGCAATGTCTATGGCAGAAGCTCCTTTGATTCCGAAAACTAAGCCGGGGCCCATGATATCCCCAGCTTTAAGCCCTCGGTGAGAGATATGAGGGTTTCCCAAAACTTGGTGTACCGTTTTTGAATTCCCTATAATATGGATTATAGTCTATTAGGGTCTTTATTAGGGTTCCCTTATTTTGGGAAACTGCCATATTACTAGGGCCCCAGCGATGACTTTCACGCGTCGATCCCCAGGGTCGGTCGGAAGCACGTGGCCTTGGGCAAAACACACCCTGAAGATCTGTCTGACTAGATGGCAGGTAGGCAACTCATTCCCAATATCAGGGTTTAGGGTTTAGGGTATCGGTATCTCCTACAAGTACAGCCTCTGTCCTGGCATGGGCCAACATGTAGCCCTCCCCTATACCCAAGGCAAGTTGTTCTTAAATACATGGCAACGCCTAAGTAAGAACTGTAGCAAGCAAAAGGGCTCATAACAGCCCAGGCCCACCACAAGTGAAAAATTCAATTGTGAAAGGAAGTATTTTTGAGGTCCCCCCAAGCTGGACATTAAATACATACAGTAACCAGTCTTCCAAAACAACCCTAACATGCACTCACCAAAAAACAAAACAAACGGCCTACTTCAGTTCAGGCAGTTGCTGGTACGGTCGGGCCACCACCCGCAACGCATAACAGCGCTGACCCTAAACCCTAAAAAGGGCCCAACAAAAAACAATGGAAACCTTAAAACTGCGCGGGGCGTAGCACAAGGTATCAACTCATGGGGCCATGTGAGCTCTAGTCTAAACTCCTAGTATCCCTCTTAATAAGCCCTATAGTAGTCAGCTATAGAATCCCCTATACAGCCCTCTTTAAGCTCACATTGAATTAGGACGTAGGATTTAGATGGGAAGTTATCAGGTGCGTACCTAGACACAAGACATATGTAGGCCGATATGGGCAGACTCCGAAGTCTATGTGGGCTATGCCTAAACCCTAAACCCTAAACCCTAAACCAGTATGGGCAAAACTTCCCGACTGAAAGTTCTTTGGACACACAATACATCGGAACCAAGTAACCCATGGAAAAGCGGGCACCCTTGCTAGGGCAAAATTAGTGTGGTTTAGGGTTTAGGGTTTAGGGGTGACAAGGAACCAAGCACATCAAAACGTAACCATGAGAAGCATGGTTATGGGGAGAGCGGACTATGTAATGAGAACATGAGGGAGAAAAGACGAGGCGCCCGGTGAGATACATGTGTATACTGTATACTCTCTAAACCCTAAACCCTAAACCCTCAACCATGTGTCATGTATGAAAGGTCTCCTTCCAGGTATATGAGCATATGGAAGCCCTAAGCCCTACGGCTGCGTGAAACCAGCCAGTAGTTAACCAAAGTACTGCTATCCCCCTTGACCTACAAAAACACTATTTCGAATACTTCCCCAGAGTTATACTAGAAAAAATGGAAAATGGTTCCCAAAGAGGCTACAAAGTAGAGCTGCCCAGTCGCGCTGTATTAACGGCAGGATGTACGCCAAGGTCTTGCCGGAGCCTCGACCGTCCAAAGGTCTTCGAGTGGCTACACGGCATAAGGTTGAGGGTTTCAATTGGGTTTAATTAGGATTTAGGGCTTAGGGTTTGAATAGGGTTTCGGATTTAGAGCTCAGGGGTTTAGGGGGATCGCGGATGCTTGTAAGCGGGGCTTTAAAGGGATGACACTGCCATTATGTGGGAGTATGCCGCCCTGGGATCAATCAGGTTTGGGGATCATGGATAGTTCTCCCAATTGTAACCCATTTAATTAACGGTCCATGAACTTTATAGTACGGGAGGTCTCTGATTGTATCTCTTTGCCTCGACTGCCAATTGGAGATTCGTTCCGATCCAAACTCGAAATTAAACTTCCTGATGCTTTTCTTTTCTGTGTACATTGTGCATATTGACATATGCATACATGTATATATCCGGTCTTAGAGGCGTAACATGAAGGGAAACAAGTGGCGTTGGACTCTGTGTCAGGTGGCTGTGGCTCAAAAAGCAGTATAGCCCCCCTTAAGTAGATAGAATATGGGGTATATGGGGATCTTATTCTAATATACCCCAAACCATATTCTAGCTCCTTAAAAGTGACTATAAGGGTTCAGCAAAAACCGCAGATTTTAGAAACCCCACTTGCAATATGGGGGGTTTCCCATAATTAGGGTGTCCGTTTTGGGGGTCCCCATAATAAGGATTGTATCATTTTGTGGTCTATATCAGGGCCGCTTATGTAGGGAAACTACCATATCAGTATCCGCAGCAGTAAGAAGAACAGCCACATTCTGCTATTCAAGCTTATCTAAGATAAGCTTGAATCTAAGCTTTATTTAGCCGTCCTTTGTTCCTTGAGGCATGCAGCTCTACGTGAAACACGAGGCTTAGGGTTTAGGGTTCACGGTAGATATATCAGGGCGGCGGTGCTCATATTTGGAATTACAACGCACTATAGGATGCTGCCTAATCATGACATGGGTTTGCCCTACCAGGGCCATAAGGTCTACTTGCGCCTCAACCCTAAACCGCGCCAGGGTCTATAGTCCCCCTTAAGTAGATAGAAGATGGAACTCCCCCATATCAGAATAAAATTCACATAAATCGCATATTCTATCTACCTAAGGGGGACTGTAGGGTCTGCCCAACAATTACTACTAGTGCTCAATACAGGCCCTTAACCCTAAACCCCAAACCCCAAACCCTAAACCCCAAACCCTAAACCAAGGCAGCCGCCAGACTGATCTGCGATCACCACATTCCGACCTTTCCAAGCTCTGCGTCCGGGCTTCACTCTAGCGGGGGGGTTCTAGGGGATATGTAGTAGGAAAGGGGTTATAGGGGTTATAGGGGATATATAGGGTTTCCGAAAAGGGGGTTCTAGGGGATATATAGGGTTTCCTAAAAGGGGGTTCTAGGGGATATATAGGGTTTCCTGAAAGGGGGTTACAGGGGATACATCTAGGGTTTCGGATGGCATGAGGCACCGTATGCCGTCGACAAGTATTTGTTGATCTTGGAGAGCTCTGTCAATGGTCAGGCAGCAAGACGTGGAAGAAACTTGCAAAAGTGAAATTGCGTGGCATGCCAGCAAGACTGTTTGCGTGTCGCCCTACACCAAGCTGAAGCTTCCGAACCCTGCCCCTGCCCTCAGTACAGCATGCGTGTGCAAAAAGGCATGAACGCATGATGGGGGTAGGATGTTAAGATAGTGGTCCGGTTGGGGTACCTTGTGTAATCGTTCGGTGCCGTAGTATAGTGTATTGGGAATCCAAGAGAGAACCATAATTGCGACGAACCTCTATGTAGGTCTTGCAGGCTATGTTCGAAAGCCTCTTCGAGGATTGAGTCCACTCCATGCTCGTTCATGTGGGCGCATGCTTGTATGCAGAGTTCCGAATGACAAATAGAACAAGCATATGGTAATTTCCATAAACAGGGGGACCCCGATATAGACTCAAAAATACGATAATCCTTATTATAGTGAACTCCGAAAAGGTACACCTAATTTTCGGAAACCCCCGTATCAGACATTGGACGCTTCCTCAGAACAGCGGCAAAGTTCCTTGAGGGTTCCTCTTTTCCTAGCATACGACCTTAGACTGACTGGTGCTTAGGGGAGAGTGGGGGAGCGGATCCTTACAATGGTCTTTATAGAGTCTCTATATATACCCTGCAATAGTCCCTATATTCACCACCCCCCCTCCTCTTAGACACCAGTATGGAGAGAAGATGACCCTGCTGCAAACAATTCTTTCAAGTTTCAGGTCGGCAAAGAGCAAACTATAAACATGACTCTGACTATGGCTATGACAATTACTTTTACTTGTACTATTAGCGGTACAGCTATTACTAGTACTGTTACTAGTACTCTTACAGTATCGTGAGGGGCTTCCCAAAATGGGAATACACGTGGGGGCAAGGTAAAACTGGGTGCTGTAAGAGCATTCTGCGGCTTCCCCCTGCAAGGACTACGCAGAGGCCATTTTAACCACATGTTGCAGAGAATTTATTCTTGGACATCCAATATCTAAGGTTGAAACCATGGGCCCCTAGTATGGGCCCCTTAACCCTTGGATCCTTATATACCTACTATATACCCACTCTGTACCCTTAAGGGTGTCTAGAATCCCCCTACAAGGCCTAGGGGCCCATATTAGGTGCCCAAACTTGAAACCTTAGACAACAGCTGTCGGCATTCAGGGTTCAACACCGTATGCTGAGCTAAGTGCATCAAAAAACTTAAGAACGTTGCGGAGTTAGACACCGTTCCATTCAATCTTGAAAGCTGGAACCGTCAGCCTTGTCAATCCTTATCCCCTCCTGCTGACAGTGGGCCTAGAGACAACTACGAGTACCCCATCCTTTGTACTAGGGTATTACACTGGTGGTATTTACTATTACGGGGGTGCAGGGCCGGGGGGGTATCACTATGATTGTTTTTCGGTATTATTATATTCGTGGTATTCCTATTATCTACCTACTACAGTATTATCAGGGGACTGGACCCAAACCTAAACCTTTCGTTCAAGGCCCCGGACCGTTGGCAACCTCTGGTATGCTCCTTGGTTGGAATGTTGAAAAAGGATTGCGGACAAGCAACGAGACCTAGACATACGGGGGTTTCCCAAAATTGCGGGTACTTTTTTAGGGCGTCTCGCAATAAGGATTACAATATTCTGGGGTCTAGATTGGGGTCCCCCTAAGTATGGAATCGACCAAATTGGCTAGGACCTTTTCAGGAAATCCCAGGCCTTTATCGTGCGAGTGGAGGGAAAGCTCCCCAATAAACCCTAAACCCTAAACCCCAAACCCTAAACCCGAAACCCTGACCCCCAAACCCTAAACCCTGAATCCTGAAGGCGGAGGCCAGGCGGAGTGAGCATCAGCAACCCTTTCAGGCAGAGGCTGCAAAGGCTTTGAGGGATCCAGCGTTCCACGGCAAGGCCCAGCCCCTTATCATCACACTAGGGCTTATAATCCCCCTTAAGTAGATAGAATATTGCAATATACCTAAAGCCATATTCTATCTACTGAAGTTACTTAAGGGGGACTATACTCCTTCTACTCCAAATGTTCATTGCTTACTTGCAGAGCTTAGGTCTTTTGATGCTCTATCTTAAGTTGCGCCTTTCTCTCTCTACTTCCGACAAGTAGAGCCAAAACCAGTTCCCTGCAGTGCCCTCTGGCTTCAAGTGGGGATGATCCCTAAAGCCGCACTGGTACATCAAGTGCTTTCAGACCGACTTCCACAAGTAGCTCTTCTACGCGTCGAGATTCTTATTGAATTCGCCAAGCGCCTTTGTCGCATCATCAATGAGATCCACACGAAATCCGAACCATAAGCCCTAAACCCCAATGCACTTGAAGCATTCAATGACCTGGAAGCCTCACTTAACCCCCTTTTGACCCTAAACCCTAAACCCTAAAACCCCTAAACCCCTAAACCCTAAAACCCTAAAACCCTAAAACCCCAAACTACTCTGAACCCCAAACTCCTTCAAGGTCGTCCCAGGCTCTGATACTGGATGCGCGAGGGCCGAGGGAGCTGCATGCTCTTAGCCTTAGCAGAAGTCTGGCGAACTTGGAATAACCCATGGTAATATGTTATCGTCTATTATAGTATCATCATGGTACAGTATAGCATAATCTAACATATTATAGTATAATGTAGTATATTGGAAAAACCAACCTAATATGATTGCCACTATTGCTTGCGTTATTATTGTTATTGTTATGGTCATTATTGTTGCTGTCGTTGGTATTACCATTATGGGTAACCCAGTTTAGGGTTTAGGGTTGAGGGTTAACCTAATTAAGGTTTACGGTTTGGGCTTTAGGGCTAACCTAATTTTTGGGCTTAGGCTTAACCTAATTTTGAAGTGGGAGGTCTTGGCTTCAGCTTCACCAAGTTTAATCACGGAGGCCATAGCAAGGTACCCCAAAACACAATCAACACTTGAGATCGTTAGGTTCAAGGGTTTTTAGGGTTTAGATCGCTTAGCGTTGAGGGTTTAGGGCGCACGCATTAAATCAAACAAGGACGACGGAGGACGCGCTTTGCTAACGGTTGAAACACAAGGCAATTGCGAACGGTGAGTCGAAACAGGCATGGCTGCGTTGGCAACAGTACCTAGGAACCCTGTAGCCTACCGCTACCTAACTCTATGTCTAGTATATTCTATGTGAAGAATGAGGCCCTAAAACAGGGGTAGGGAATTGAGCCATCGGCAAAACTCTAGAAT
>CAJNIZ010040868.1:0-18117 GCA_905231905.1 Symbiodinium pilosum
GTAGTAGTAATAGTAGTAGTAATGACAGTAGTAGAAGTAATAATAACAAAAGTAGTAGCAGAAATAGCAGCAATAGTAAGAAGTAGAAGGCCAATGTCAGGCATGTCAGGATCTAAGAGTTTAGCTTGTGCTTCTGGGTTCCAAAATGTAGGGCTCGGAGTTTCGGATTTAGGGAATATGGGTTGATGCAGTCCAAAGCATGACGTTAATGGTTTTATCCATATACATACATGCTCGGACGATAATGAGAAGGAATTATTGTCTAAAGCATGATATGACTCCCATACCTCCTCACCGTAGCATCTGCTACCAGTGATACTAAGCCAGTGTCTTTCCCTGTTCATCTTGACACTGTAACTACTGCAGCTGCATTAGGTTAAGAGTCATACCTCTATCGCTTTCATTGCTAGCTACACCAACCACGATCATAGAAAAAATGGTAATCAATGTTTCGTTTTCAGAAGAAGCAAAAGGCTCATGCAAAAGAGTGTTTACTTCGCCGCGTTCAGAAAACCCTTTTTCACTTACTCGGAGACCCAAACCGCAACCTCAGAATACCAAACCAGAGACCCACTGCTCCTGAAGCATCCCGAAGGTGCGACAAGCAAGCCACACGCAAGCTGTCTGCGGTGGACTCGGCCACTTGGGCCCCGCAGTCTGATTGGGGAGTGTGGGATCACATCTCGAGGACTCACACACCCGTCTCGACTGCCAGGGCCCAGTCTGTACAGGCGCGGCAGAGGCGATGATCCTTGTCATGTTCCCTTTCTGTACAGAGCGCGCCTGGCAAAATTGCCGAAGCCACTGGCCACACCGGCCAAGCTTTGCAGTCAAGGGTTTGATTTAGGCGCTTAGGGTTAAGCGTTCTTGTTCAAGGGTTGAGTTGCTTAAGGGCGGCTTATAACTCCTAATTGATAAGTCATGCTGCTATGCGTCCACAACGAAAGTATGCAACCCCAAAAGACGATTAAATCTCGGGTCTGCAACCAGTACACTCCAGATCCCAAGCCCTAAACGCTTCGAGCATAAGATTTCTAGAGTGAGGACTTTTTGTCCGCCTGCCTTATCGTTTCAAAGCTCCCGTCCCATCACATCATTTAGAAGCCCGGTACAAGTCTGCTAGCAGGACAAGGTCTAGGGTTAAGGGTCACATGACTGTCTTCAGAACTGCAGCAACGACAGCACAAGTATGAATGCAAGCAAATGTGATGCGTATTTGCTGTGTGGCAAGTACATCGATCTTGGAAACCAACAGAGCTACAATGCGTAATAATCCTTAACCTCAAAATGCGTCGAAAACAACCCTAGACAACCCAAATAGAACGCTCTATGACCCCAGGTCTATGACCCCAGGCCCTAAAACTGCAGGGGCTTCTGGCAAATCATGTTGATGCGCATGCAATCACCTTGAGTCGTGCAGTGGCTGCCGCGGCCAGAGGGGTTGAATCCTCAAAGGGCTGAGACTTTGGGTGTGTGGAAGGTTTAGGATTTAAGGTTGAAGGTTGAGGGTTGAGGGCTACAAGTTTAGGGGCTTCGGGTTTGGGAAGGTTCGAAGTTTAAGGTTTAAGGCTTAGGCCTACGGACAGTTGAGGGTAGGAGTTGGGAAAGTTCAGGGAATGCTGTTTCTCGCTTAATGCCAGAGAAGTTCAATGGTTCAGGGCTGCGAAGGCTTAGAGTTTCGGGCTTCATTTAAAGTATAGGGTTTTGGGTATGGGGCTACGATTCGGGTGTTGAATTTGAGATCTCTCCAATACTAGTGTTGGTAGCACCCGCACTGCATGACAAGCATGCGCAAGGCTTTGCACGTGTTGCGCAGACCAAACCCTATAAACTGTGCATGTTGAATGGTTTTTCAGGTGCTTTTGCCACTTTTGTGGCTCCTGAGCGAGGATTTTGCCAGACTTTAGCTTCTCCTCTACGTTCAAATCTTGCTTCCAATTTGCAAAAAAAAAGTAGTTGTGTGCTCAAACATGGTCAGCCTGCGCAGAGAACTGTGTTCGAAGCCGGTTTTCATAGCTTTTCTTGGGTCTTGGATCCCTCCTGGTCCCAGTTACGCCAAAATGGGGTCCCAATTGAGCTGGTGATGCTGGCGTACAGCGCGAGTGCGCGCGCCCTGTACAGGAACATCATCAACACAGTTGGGGGCCCCGTTATGGGTCGTTTCGAAGCAAACGAAAGAGAACAAGAACTTCCAAACCTTAAAAAACATCCCAGCTAGCAAGAACCTCATTTTTCGCACACCTCTCCTGGGAGAAGCAGGGGCTCAGGGGGCTTAGTTCTCACATGATGTTGGCGGGGCGGCGGCGGGGCCGGCCCGGCCCGCAGCATGGATGGCTGTAACCCTATTGGGTGTGTCAAAATCATGGTCCCTTTTTGGATCCCTATTATAATACGGCACCTAATATTTAAAGCACCCAAAAGGGACCATAATTTTGACAAGCACCCATATAAATATATATATATACATACATATACCCTGCAAAGTCCTAAACCTTAAACATGGCGCCCTAACCCTGAACCCCTACCTAAAACTGACCCAAAGCCTTAAAACCTAAACCCTTTATGTCAAAAGCCTAAACCCTAAATTACATCCTAAACACCTAAACCTCACATCTTAAACCCCTAAAGTCTCAACCCTAAGCCATTACCTTGACCCCGCCCCTCGCAAGAGAAGGAAAGTCCGACCCTAAGTCCTAAACCCTATATGTCCCTATATATCCCAAATTTAGCCCCAATATCCCCCTTTAAAGGATCCCCTACCAATATTAAATATTGGTATCTAAACCCTAAGCAGTCCTAAAATGAAACCCTGAACCTAAACAATATACTATATTCCATTTTCTTTTCCACCATCCCTAGATAACCCCTATATAACCCCATATAGCCCTTTAAAGGGACCCAGGGTTTCCATTTTCTTTCCCATTCTGCCTATAAAACCCCTAGAGAACCCCAATTTAACTATAGCCCTACCCTAAGCGAAGCTGGGCATCCCAGAGAGCAGCCACCCTGGCAGGCTGTGTTGAAGTAGCAGCCCTGGGGCCAATCGGCATGACCTAGGTCTGATGTCTGGGGTTTAGGGCTTAGGGCCTTTAGGGTTTAAGGTTTCGGGTTTCTAGGGTGTCTGGTTGAGGGCTTAGGTTTTTTAGGGTTTAGGGTTTAGGGTAGGTCTGATTGGGATGTTTAGGGTTTGGTTTAGAGTAATAAGAGGGCTATATGCAATGTGCATGGCCTAGGTGTGTTTATGAGATTTAGAAGGTTTTAGGGATTTGCAAGGGTGTGAGGGTTTAGTGGTCATTCGAGGTGAGGATATAGGAGTGTAGGATTTAGGGTGTCAGGGGTTTGGGTGTTGCGGTATCAGGGGTTAGGGTTTGCAGGGGTTAAGATGTAAGGGTGGGGGTTTAGGGCTTAGTGTTTAGAACTTGTTTAAGGATAATCATTAAGAAGGCTACTTGCAAGTTTATTGGGCGTTTATAGGCTTGTATATAAGGGTAATGGAAAGGAAAATTGAAACTACTACTTAGGGGTTTAGGGTTTGGGGTTTAGGATTTAAGGATTCAGGGCTTTGGGCCTAGGATGCTGTATTTGGGGTTTGCGATCTAGGAATACCCTACAAACACACACACACACACAAATACGCAAATACACGCATATGTAATTGTATATACACACGTGTGCGGGTTTACACCGTGCTTGGGTTTACTGTTAAGGGCTCGGGGAGCTGATCTGCGCGTGGCCCTGGCTTCGACAATAGCCATGGGATCTTCAAACTTTGCATACTCCAAAGTCTACACTGTCTGCGTAGCACCACACCCTAAACCCTAAACCCTAAACCCTTAGACCCTAAACCCTTAAACCCTAAACCCTAACCCCCCCTAAACTCCTGGAAGCTCTAGGGATGCTGGTATTTACTTGAGAGCTAGGGTTTGCCTACTGCGGGCTAGTATGGAATAAGGGAATAAAATCCCTATATGGAGGTTTCCCAAAATTATGGGTACCCTTTTAGGGCTCCCCATAATAAGGACTATTGTATTTTGGGGTCTGTATTGGGGTTCCCCTTTTTGGGAAACCACCATATAATCCTTATATAACATATTCCCTTATTCTCTACTAACCATAAACCCTACACCTTACATAATAAAAGACCTTGTTCCCTACTAAACTTCAGTAAGTGTAAGGCACGTGGGAGATGTAGAGTTTCAGGCTTAGGGAAGTTTTTGCAAAGCCTTCATGACGCGGGGATTTACAGGACGTATATGGGGATTATTTTGGTCCCTGTTAAGAGGTGAGAGGGACGACGTAGGGGTAATACAGGGATATAGGGATTCTATCAAAGAAGAAAGCCTACTTGACGGCATCCCCCGGGCGGTGCCTCGAGGTTCAAGGTAGGTTTAAATTGCGCGGGAAGTGCGTGTATATCCCAGTGATGAAATCTTCCTACATGGGACTTGACCTGAAGTACCGTTCTCCAAAAAAAGGGGTAATTCATGTAAGGGATCCGGACTATAATGGGAACCCAAATACACTTGTATTAAAATGAACTTAGGAAAGTCCCCACATGTGCTTACGTTGGTTACACTTGACTGAAAACTACGGATACTAAGTAGGCTGCAAATGCTTCAGACGTCAATCCCAAGCTCTGAATCCCAAACCCCAAGATAAGCATGCAATACACTTTTCCCGTACCTAACCTAAATGAACCCTAACAGAAAACTCTACAAATACTGGACCTCCGAGCAGACGTTATCCAAATGGTCAGCAAGGTGCTCTCCTCTCTAACGAGGTCTTTCCAGGCCGCGCCGTAGCCTTAGTGCTTTTCGGAGTTTAAACCCTAAACCCCCGTTATAGTAGTTTCCATGTTCTTTTCCATTATCCCTATATAACCCTACTATAGTCCCCTATATGACCCTATATATCCCTTTAAGGGGGACTGTTAGGAGTTTATGAGTGAGGGTTCGGACTTTGGAGGGTCATTTTGACAAAACCGATCAATCTCATGCTGGCCCACTTTCTACACCCCTTCCTCCGTAGACAGCTTTGCAACGCTCGCCTTTCAAGGCTGCTACCAAGTCGAGGGGAATCTCGTGAAGATCTTAAGCACTTTCAGGGGAAAGTGCATGCACCCTCCCGAACCGATTGAACGATCCTGTATGGGAAGATACCACAAAATCCAAACTCAAAGCCCAAACCTTGTGGCCCAACATCTTGGAAGGGCTTACATCCCTAAACCCCGAAACACTAAACCCTCAACACCCCTATTAAACCCAAACAATTCTAAACCCAAACACTCCTGAACCCCACACCCAAACCCTTAACATCCATAATTTAACCCAAACGCCGTAAATCGCACATGTTAACCCCAAATCGTATGCTTCAAACCCTCAGCCTCAGATCCTAAACCCCAAGACCTATGCCCTGTAGAAACTCTATATTTAAGGTTTAGGGCTTCGGGTTTAGGGTTTAGGGTTTACAATCACGGTTTCTGTGTGTGATTCTCCGTTTTAACCCAAGCCCTGGCCCTACCAATCCCCACAAAACCCTACATAGCCCCTAAACCTAAATCTTAAACCCTTAAACCTGAACCCTAAGCCCCCAAACCCTAAACTATCGACCCCTAAACCCTTAAACCTGAAACCCATGAACCCAGCACGGGCTAAACCCTACACACTAAACCCTAAACCGCCGAGATTCAACCCTGTCCAGGCTCCAAGGCCTGCGATTTGAGCAGCTCGGGCTTAGGACTATAGGGTTTAGGTGTTGGGGTTTAGAGTATTAGGGTTATATTGGGGTTATATGGGGGATAATGGAAAAGAAAATGGAAACTACTATAGTATAATAGGGATTATATTATGGGTGGTTGTCAAAATTATGGTCCCTTTTTGGGTACCCTAAATATTAGGGGCCCTATTATAGTTGGGATCCAAAAAGGGACCATAATTTGGACAACCATTCATATAGGGTTTAGGTGTTGGGATTCAGGGTTTAGGGTTTAGGAGCACGCATGCGTCCCTCTAAAGGGGATGCAGGGGTATTTGGGGCTATATGGCGTTATAGAAGGGTATATAAAGATCAAAGAGGTATAGAGAGATATAATGATATACAGGGTTACGGTTTAGGGTTTAGGGTCTAAACCCCAAGCCTCACAATCATGAGCCTAGAACTTTGGAGTCACAGGCTTCAGATTTCGGGGCGTAGGATTCGAAAATTTCAAGGTCATCGAACGCCTAGCCTACACACTTAAAAATACGATGTTGGAGGCTGGTTGAGGTAGCTTGTCCTGTGATTTGCAAAGAATCTAGGGCCTAAACCCTACTCCCTAAAGGACCACAATATAGGCAGTTAGTTCAAGGGTTGAAGGTTCAGGCTCGGCTTGACAATCTAGAGTTAAAAGCTCGATATCAGGGTATTTGGGACGGGTGATACAGGAATATGTAGATTTAGGGTTTAGGGTTTTGAGTTCAGGGTATCCTATGCCTAGGACAACCATATTGGTACTCTCTTAAGCCCCTAAAGTTCGGTTGAAGCTCAGAATCAAAGTATATATTCCCCCTTAATAAGATGCCCATAGGAACAAGGGATAGACAAGAAATGGAAACTACCACGTCATATAGGGTTAAAGCCATATAGACCCCTTAACCCTAAACTTAAACCCTCAACCCTAATCTCTAAACCATATAGTCTCCCTCAAGCAGATAGAATATGGCTTTGGGTATATTGTAATGAGATCCCCATATACCCCATATTCTATCTGCTTAAGGGGGACTATAGGTTCAGGGCTCACTTTGAGGTTCCCTACAGTCAGGCAATATACCACATCCCCTTTACGACTCACACTGTAACCCTGTATAAGTAGGTTCCCAAGCCCCTTAGCAACCCAAGGGTCCCACAAAGAAGGGCTTAGGGTTCAGGGTTTAGGGTTTAGGGCTTTGGGTTTAGGGTTTAGGCTTCCTTAAAACGGCAAAAATAAATAGAATAATGACCTAAAATCCCTAAAACTGTCCAAAAGGCTTTTATTCTACATACTTTGGGGTCCAGGTCTAACTGAAGGTCGAACACCAGCATGATGTAGCCGAACCCATCGGATATAAAGCCCACAGTCCCCACTATGAGCCTTTAGAGCAGAAGTCATCTGCGGTTAAGGTTTAAGGTTGAGGGTTATGGTATAGCATATGAACTACAGTAATTAAATATTCCCCACATCATTCATGGCATTCTTAACAGGGAATATATTCTGGACCATATGAACCTACCAGAAGGATCTCTACATCCACTCTTAATCTTGGCACCCATATTTTGACAATAGCTCGCATTATTACGAGCCTTCTTAGAAGAGAAGTCATCTTTGCAGGCGCCTTTCTGCGGGGCTCCATGTGAGCTATTGTCTAAACTCTTACTATCCCCCGTAAGAACCATTGTACTACTCCCCGATATACTCCCCTATACATAACCCCCTTTAGAGAGTCCTCCGGCGGTTTAAGGTTTAGGGTTTGCCTCTGGCCAACGCGCTCTGCAGGATATTTCAACATCGGCCGTAGTATCCACTTATCAGTAGCAGCTTCTTGCTTTTCTTCTGCCAAGCCCTACACCCCATAAATCCACCATACCTGGCTTAAAGGACCCATCAGATTCGTACTCTTGAACCGCCCTACATTGTAGCAGCTCCTTTTGGCCCTCGCCACGTGATTTGAGATCCAAGGTGAAACTTGTGTTTTTGGTCGCTTCTCTGTAGAATGGAATTTGCGGAAGTTTCTCAAAAAAATCCCTCTCTTATCCCAGATACGAGCCCCGTATAATCCCAGTATGTCCCTGGGTCTCTAGAATCCCGCTATAATCCCTGAACCCTACATAGCCCTGGGGTTTGAAAGGGCCTCTTATTTTGAGAACAACCGCGTCCACCAGGTGGACAGGTTGAGAGGGCTTTGGCATGAAAGCTTCATAAAGGGGCTAGGTAGGATTTAGGGCCTGTAGGGTTTAAGGCTTAGGGTCTTGGGTCTAGGGTCTAGGGTTTGGGGTTCCCGTTTAGAGTTGTCTAGAACTAGCAACTATAAGGAATATAGATTATAACAGTTAACCTGGTTTTAACGCGAGCGTTTTCCTACCTGGCAAAGGGCTGGTCCTAGATTTCTGCTGACTGTCTCTTTGTAGCTTGTCCTGCAAGTCATTGAGCATCCTCCCAACTTACCACCCTCTATCACATGAAGTCAATTCTTCGCAGCCCTCCTCAGCTCTTCTTTGCATGGTCCCTCTCCTTCTCCTGCTGTTTGCGCCAGGCCACTGCCTGCTTCCAGGCCTTCTCCACCTCCTTCTCCGAGAAGTCCTTGGGCCTGCACCGCAAGTGCCTGTGCTTGCCTGCAACAGTGCACCTGGCATGCCAGCACTGCTCGCCGAGGCTCCACCACACCCCCGGCTGGGGGCCCAGCGGCTCGAAGTGCTTCAGCTCTGAGAGATGCTTCACCGGGATCACCTTGCCCTCCACCTCCTTGATGCCCAGCTCCTTGGCAAGCTCCCGGGCCTTGGACTCGGCCTCCTCCTGAGTAGCGAAGAAGCAGGTTTGGTGCCGCTTCTTTGTGGTGGGGTCAACCAATTTCACCCGCCACTTCTGAGCATCCTTATCAAAATACGCTCCCCTCACGGTTGAGGGCTTCCCCTGCTCTGGGTTCACGGCCTTGGTCTTCGGTGGCTGGAGCACGCCCTTCCGCACCAGCTCCTCACGGTGGGCTTTGGCTTCGCGCAGCGCGGCCTCCACGGCCTCGTCCTCACTGAGGCCTTTCTTCAGGAACGGAGCGATGAAGAATTGGATACGTTTTTGCTTGCCAGCTTCCTGCACTGATACCCTCCAACATGCCATCTGCCTGTTCCAGCTTATGCCTGGAACACCACTCTGGCGCTCCAGGCCCCGGAACCTGGTGGTGGTGGCCTGGCCTGGCTCGGCTGCGTGCACCTCAGGGCCGTCCTGCCGGGACTCGTCCACGGCGGTGCCTACGGACTCGAAGATCTGGACGCCTGGCATGGCGCCCCCGGGCTCGGAGGGCTCCAGCTTACGCATGCCATCCTCTTCCATGATCCAGCCATTGCCCATCCACAGCCTTGTGGGAAGGTCACGCATCCAGGGCCACATCTTGTAACACTCCCATCTCGAGCCATCAGCTGGCCTTCCGAGAGGGGGCTTGGAGCTCAGAGGTTTGGGCCTGGAGGCCTTCTCTTGCGGACCGGCAATGCTCTTGAAGAGCGCATGGTGCGGCTGCTCGCGGAAGAAGGCTCGGAACTCACGGAGCTGAGCTTTGCCTAGACGCTGCGCGCACGGCTTTGGGTGCACCTCCTCGCTCTCTTGCCACGGAGCCCTCCCGAGGCCGACAAACAAGCTTGCCGGACAGCAGGGCTTGGTTGGGAGCCACGTTTTGCCAGAGATCTGAAATGCTAGGCATTTCTCCGCCCACACTGGCAGCTGCGACTCAAAGGACGGAACTAACAAGTCCGGCCCCTTCTGGCTCATGCGTCGTCGCTTGCTCGTGCCTCGGCTTCACTCTGCACGAAGCTCGATGGCATCTGGCTAATGTGGGCACTCAGCAATTAGAGTACAGTTTGTGGCTTGCATTGAGGAGTAGAAAAAAGATTTTGGGTTTACTCAGGTTTCTACATTGTAGCATCTGCAGATAACATGCGCCATTTAACCCTTGCGTGCTTCTGCAGATACTCCACAAACCCTAGACGAGGTGTCCCAAAAATGGAAACTCTTCACGAGACTTGCAGAAGGGAGCCACCATTTCGAGAAGCCAAGCAAGCAAGAAAAAACCTACGTATCTTTGTATTCTTTTGTATTCACACCCTACACCCTAAACCAAAAACCCCTATGACCCTGAAAACCTACATCCCTAATACCCTCAGCATTACCCCTCTAAGAAGCTAAACTGTGAACCGCTACAAGCCTAAACCCTGACCACGTAAAACAAGTATTTCAAGGAAAGCTGCCATGACCCTCGCTGAGGTCTTCTCGCTTTACAGCGGCCCTTCCTATTCCTGGGTTCTCGCGCTTTACTCCAGACCTGGGCTCTGTTCCCCAATGACCAGGCCCAAAAGGTTCAAACTTTATTATAGAGACCAAATAAAGAAGCCCTAAAAGTTATAAAACTTCTTGTATTGGCTAAGTAAGTGGTGCAGGGCCCTAAAGCCGGAGCTTAAATCCCTTAACTCTAAACACCTGAATATGGTAGTTTCCCAACATAAGGGGACCCAAATATAGACCCTAAAATATTATAGCCCTTATTATAGGGACCCCCAAATGGGATACCCCTATTTTGGGAAACCCCCATATCGGTCTTCCCTGCTTACGCCCAAACCCCACTGCTGGGCTCAAATCCGAAGCCCTAAACCCTAAGCTCTAAACCCTAAATTAAGATTAAGCAGGTTTAGGATTTAGGGCTTCGTGTATCTCAGGTACGGAGGGAGGCCATGGGTTGTGAGAGTTCGGACCCTGATTGGGCAAGGAGGAACCCATCCAATCATTGAATGCTTTCCAGGGGCTGAACTCTTAGCCGTAGCTCTAAACCTTAACGTTAAACCTGAGCCCTGAACCCTAACCCTAAAACCGAAACTTTTTGTGGTAAAACCTCAGATGGATAATGCTCCAAGAGGCGGAAGTATCGCGGCGACAGCACTCAAGTTGTGAAAGCCTGCCTCATGGAGATTTGGGCTTCAGAATTGCCATATGAGGATTTAAAGCTTATGGCGCTTATAGGCGTTAGCGGCTAGGGTCTAGGGTTTAGGGATTAGCGTCTAGGGCTTACGGAGTAGGATCAGGGTTTGGGGTTCCAAGTTCGCGAGAATGAAGAACCCACGAGTGTCAGTCTCACTCTTCTGAGTCTCCAATTTTCTGCTGGGAGAGGACTTCATTGGAACCGCAAAGCTCTAAACCCTAAAATCTAAACCCTAAACCCTATATCTCCCCATCCAAACCAACAGGGGAACCCACCTTATGGCCATTTTGGGGACAAGTACTTTGAACAACTACCAAACACACTACAATACCATCGTTCCATGGGTTTTGGTATAGACGGTCATGCAGGGTGTTCTCCATCAGCCGTGGTTCTTAGTTTTGGGGTCGGGGGCTGAAATACACTTTGGGTTGGTGATGCTCAACAGAAAACCCTAAACCCTGAACCTGAAAACGGTATGTTTACAACGGATTATAGAGGGACTACTATTACAGCATTGGATACTAACCACGAGTATGTTTTGCTACAGTCCCGGGATTGCGGTTTAGGGTTTGGGGCAACCCTAAACCCTAAACATCCCTAAGCCCTAAGTCCTGAGATTGCATTAGGCTTGCGGGACGCGAGAGGTTTGGGCCTGTTGTTCGTGGAGTCGGGTCTACTTGAAGGCTGGTGAGACTTGAAATTATTCACGTGTGAGGCGAACTTGTACTGAGGTAACCTCTGCAAAGCCAAACAAAGGACACGAAGTAGGGCTGTAACCTCCAATATCGCCGCGAAAGCGCCGTCATTCGCAGCCCAAGCATAGGGTACGCTACCTCGTGAAAATATCACTGCTGAGGTACCTACACTCGGAATCTCCGGAAACTGAAACCCCTATGAACAATGGGCTAGCGAAGGTGTCTGCTGCCAAACCCTGGGCAAATCGCCATAGCTCCCGGTAGCTACTTTCAAGTGCACAATCGATTAGGCCTCCATCTTCACCTGCACCTTCGACTCCTTCTTCATCTCTGCTTTCACGCTTGGTGCGCCTTCCTCAATCATCTCCTGCTTCGTCTCCTTTGTCACTTCGGATTTCACCTCCTGCTTGACTTCTTTCTTGATCCCCACCCGGTTGTCCTCATGCAGCTCGTCTTTGGTTCTGTCCCCTGCCTTGTTGTTGACTTTGGGTATCACCTCTCGCTTTACCTGTTTTTTGACCTGGCAGGCAGACACAAAAACGCACCATGCAAGGAATATATTGAGGCTACGGAGGGCTGTCGGCTTTACATACAGTAGCTCAAACTGATTTTGCGGGATGCTCCTGACTGCTACTGCCATCCCCTTTTCAACCTCGGGCGCCACCTCCTGAACTTGCTTCTTTACCCTCACTTCTGCGTTGCTGCCACAATCCTTGATCTCCTGCTGTGGCTCCTTCCTCAAGTCCTGTCGGCAGCGAGCACTGGCATTTCCAAACTGATGATCATCGATTCCAAAGCCTGATTAACTTTGAACATGCGAAATTGGGGGGGTTGACTACAATGACCATACTACACTCAGAGTCTATAAAGGGTCCCCCTATTTCTGAAAACTCCCATGTCTTTCACGCTGCAAACCGAACCTAGGGGGTAAATGTGCTTGCAATCTCGAGAGGCCTGGAACGGACGACAAGCCCGCAGATTTTTCAGAGCCCGCTGGAATCTAGTGCCTAAGCTTTCAACCCTAAACCCAACCCCAACTGTACGGGGGATAAATGAATTAGAATATGGCAGACCCTAAACCCTCTAAAGCCTAAACTTCTAAGCTTAGGATTGAAGGTTTAGAGTTGAGGTTTTCGAGCCCTGTTACCTTGCGCCAGAATCGTGCTTCAGGGCGCAGGAATTGTTTTAGGGTTTAGGGTTTAAGGGGCAGAGTACATATAGCTAAACTAGGATCATAGGTGAGTCTACAGGCTGCTACATTATAATATAGTCCCTGGTAAGCCCTCTACAAACCTAGATACCATTGCATGTTCCTTTTTCCGTGCGGCTGATTCTTCATCGAAGCCCCAAACCCTCAAACCTGAACCATAAACCGTACCTCCTCAACTCTCGTCGTGACCTTCCACCTTCCAACCGTGGGCCTCAGACCCTGCAAGACCAAGCATGCATTACCTAAACCCTAAACCTAAACCCAGGGGTGAGGGATTATGGTTTGGGGATTCGGGTTTACGTAGGCTGTATGGCTTCGGGCTTGAAACCTAATCCTCCCCACACTACTATGAAAAAAACTTGCCGAAAGGGTACATTCCTAAGCCTTGAATCCTGAACCCTACGGCCAAAACCCTAAACCTGATGCCCTAAGAATCTTAAACCCTAAATCCTAAGCCCTGAGATCTGAATGAGTTTAGGGTTGAGTGTCTAGGGCTTAGTGGACAGAACTCTTGGTGGCCTGTGGCTTTCTTGATTTAACCAATTTCGCGGACAGAACTGGTACCTTGGCTGCACTCAGCTTAACTCTAAACCCTGCGGTGAATTGACCGAGATACTCCTAAAAAGTTTAGGAGGGTTTGGGGGTGGGGGGGTGTGGTTCCTTTTAAACTTAGGGTTTGGAGCTTTGCAAATCCCAAACTCTAGACTGCAGACCCAAAATCCGAATCCAAAACCTGGGACCCTAAAGCCGAAACCCTGACCAGTAAACCCAATATCCTCATCCCTAAACCCTAAATAGTAGTCTCCATTTTCTTTTCCATTATCCCAATATATAACCCCCTGAACCCTAAACCCTAACCCCTAAACCCTAAACCCTAAGCCCCTAAACAAGAATATAAAATTACAAGCATATAATTCATCATTTTGCAGAGCTGCGTCATGGGGCGAGGACGTGTCGGGTTCCATGGCTTTCAAAGCAGAAGGCTGGAGCCAAGAATGCTCTGTAGGGTTAGGGTTTAGGGTTTAGGATTTAGAGTTTAGGGCTTTCGCATGCACCATAACCCCACATGTCAACAACTGCATGAAATACGGCCCAACCTTGAACCCCAAAACGCTTAAACCCTGTGATCCTATTCAGTCCTCGCAGCCGGCCTATCAGCTCATCAAGCTCTAAACCACACGCTGTGGTGAACCTGTCTACGAAGAGGGAATCGCAATAACCTGTCGGACAGTGCTCATGTACCACTTGCATAAACCGGCAATCAGCAAACTCTGAGCAATATCAGTGAAACCTTCGCAGAAACCCCAACTCGTAAATCCACATAGCCAAATCCCTGAACCTAAAGGCCCTACGAACCCACACTCCCAATAAACTTTATAAACCCCAAAGCCTGTGGCCGAAAAAAACCGGACTTTTTGCGCACCTGTGCTCCTGCTGCACAGTCATCGGAGCTCTTCACGGGCTCCCAGCCATCTGCACAGGCCAAGTCCTATCAAAATCAGAAGACTTACATGGCGTAGTATGGAGATGAAGCCCTGAACCCTAAACCCCTGAACACCAAACAGTAATTTCCTTTTTCTTTCCTATTCCTCCAATATAACCCATATATAACATAGCCTCTGAACCCTAAACCCGACAACCTACAACTCTTTCTGATGTGATTTTCCTTCGACTGAAGACTACGATCGCAGGGCGCGATTCAAAAAATCCCCTCCCCCAAGATTAAACCCCCCACCCCCCCTCCAATATCAAATATTCAAGTTGTGGTATATTGGCACAGATTGGGAAAATTACGGAATATTGAATCTCAGAGGGGTGGTGGCGTCTAGGGTTTAGGGTTTCGAGTGAGACAAATGTGGAATCACCCTGGGTGGAACAGACAAGATTCGCAGCATGCGGTTCACAGTTAGGGTATGGGGTTTAGGGGTGCATTGGCAATCACCCATCCCCTCCCCTATCAGTCGGCCGCCCATGCCCAATACAGTACCATTCTGTACTAGGGGAATATTCATTACAATGGGGATGGGGGTGCGTGCTATGCAGCGCAATTCGTACACCGACTGCTTCATGGCATTGCCGAGAATATTACTCGAAGCACCCTGAAAAAGGTGCTACTTTTTTTTCCACATCACTACCTTCCTTGGAGGCTGGTAGGAGTCTTAGGGCTGAGGGTTTAACGGTTTAGTGATTATTGTGTGGGGTAAACTGAGAACTCCCCATGGCCATAGAAATAAAAGACTACTTAGCCAAGTAATGCTTCCAGCTTTCCGAGCATTGTCCCCCAACCCTCCAAATGTATAAACTTGAAAACCTAGTCCCTACCCCCTGAACCCTACTCCCTAAACCCTAACCCTAAACTCCATCTCTAAACACCCATCCAATACCCCTGATCCAGGATGGTAGCTGTGCCCAACAAGCCGGCTTTAGGGCTTGTGAACCCTAAACCCCAAACCCCTAAACCGAGGAAAGCTCCTCGTTTGGAACTGCAAACATCGTCGCACCGGAGGCCCCCAGGGCCATCTGTAGCCACTCCTTTCCAGCGAGGGCTGGGAAGGGATTGAAATGAGGGTTTAGGGTTTATGGTAGGCTACTACATTCTCGTAGGATATATATATTGGGGTATATATTCGGGTAATATTGGGATAATGGAAAAGAAAATGGAAACTACTACATTATCATAGGGTGGAGGATTTAGGGCATCGCTTAGGAGGACCCCCCACCGTGTAATAGTGGTATAATAAGAATATAAAAAGGACCCTAATATAATCCCTATTATCCCACATAGTCACTATTACTGGGTCGGGGGTCCACCTAAGGCGTCGCGCCTTTGTTCCACAGGCCCACTGTAAAGATGTCCAAGCAACAAGGCGCTTCAAGGGCCACCCTTGCGGATCCAGGGTTGGGGTACTGTATTAGGGATCATTAGGGTTCAGGGTTTAGGATTACGGGGGGTTTAGGGTTTAGGGTTCAGGGTTTAGGATCAAGGTCTAGGGTTTATATCGTCTTTAGGGCTTCGGCTTACATCTTAGGGGACGTCGTGCTACAATTGGTATTCCAAAGGGGCCTATAGTTTCGAGACTAAACCTTGGATTATGCCCATATAACCCCCTAACCCCCTATATAACCCTATAGTAATTTCGATTTTCTTTTCCATTATCCCTATGTAACCGAGGAACTTGTGAAGGACTCCAACCTCAAGGATTCCAGGGTTGGTCCCCTAAGGTTGCACCCCCAAAAAGGTTGACCCAATATGGTCTAAATCTAGCCCTTAGGAGGACCCCCTACCCTGTAATAGTGGTATAATAAGAATATAAGAGGACCCTAATATGATCCTTATTATCCTTTATAGTCACTATTACTGGGCGGGGGGTCCACCTAATGTAGCCCTTATATCGTCCCCTAGGGTCCCTTAAAAGGATCCCAAAGCCCAGGGGTACAACCCTAGGCGTTCGAACCTGGAACCCTTGACAACCCCTGACACCCGAAACCCTACAAACCTTACGCCGCAAAACCTAAACACTGAAGCCTCCTTGGGAAGCCTTATGGGACTCAGTCGGATCTATGAATAACAATGATGATAACGGTACTCATACTAATGGTTTATAATACCGATATTATGTAAGAAATTAACCGTAAACCCTAAACCATAGTAATGCTCTTAATGGTTCTACTACTAGCATTACTACGAACAATAATCTCCTCTCAATGTGGCAAAAAAACCTTTAGGGTTTACGGTGAGCGTTGGCACTATGGATCTCTGGAGCTTTCTTGCAGAAGTTGTCAAGGAGTTTAGGGTTAAGGGCTTAGGGGCTCTGCACGGTTTGCAGGGTCTTGGATCTCTGGAGCGCGCTGGGGATTTGAACTCTTTCCTCAGGCTTTGGGCCACTGGAGGAAGATGAAGAGTTTCCTGCAAGACTAAACCCTAACCCTAAATCCTAAATCCGAGACTGAAGCCCGAACACCTGATTGAAGGTTGTGCAAGATATCCAGATTCCGACGTCTAACTCGTTTAGTCCGATTCTTCTGATATTGAACACCTCATGCGTGTACTCATAAAACTGGGCTTCTAGAAGGAGTAATGAAATCAAGCAGGCGGAAGTAAAGCTCCTGGTTTCAAATTTCAACATCCCAAGCCCTAAACCTGCTTGTCCGCGATTCAAAATCCGTTGAACGAGTGCTGCAATGGGCTGGAGTCTAGGGGTTAGGGGTTAGGGTTTAGGGTAAAGGTCTACACCGAACCTAAACATTAAACCCTAAACCGCTTGGCCTAAGCTGCGTCCTTCTTGAGATACAGGATACTATGTTGCCAATAAAACAGCATTATCAAAAGACATTTTCAGTCATGATCCCAGGCCCTAATCCCTAGACTCCAAACCCTAAACCCGAAACTCTGAATCCTAAACCCTCACCCTAAATCCTAATCCCTAAACCCTGAATCCCCAAACCACAAGCCCCCTGGCCGTGGGAAGATTGGTCCTGCTGCTCGGAGGCCTTCCGTTCGCAGGACCAGAGCTGAATCTTGGCCCCATTGCCAGCCTACGGTGGATTAGAGTTTTAGGGTTTTAGGGATTTAGGGTTTAGGGATTTAGGGTTTAGGGTTTAGGGCAGATGGATGATTTTGTCGGTGTAGGGTACAGAGTGGGTGGCGAAGTGTTAGGGGCTTAGTGTCAGGAGATACGGTTTAGGATTTGGGTTTAGGGTTTGGGTATGGGCTTTAAGGATTTCATAATCTGAAAATCAGGTGCATGGTGAGCTAGATGATTCCCGAGTTGTGTATCATGATCACAAAGTTATGAAGGTCGTTCGGTGGTGCTTTCATATGTTCATCGGGGAGGGTTACAGGCTTGATAGGGCTTCGTCAGCAGTGGTAAACCCTCAACCCAACCCCTGAAGCCTGCGGGGATTTGCGGTCAAAACATCTGAAGCTCAAGCTTCATGGCTGAACTTGAACGGCCCACAAATAGGGTTTCTCAAGCAAGGTATGGACCCCGGGCATCTAAGGATTCAGGGTTTAGGGTTTAAGGTTTAGGGTTTAGGGAGTTTAGGGCTTAGGGTTTAAGGTGTAGGGTTTAGGGTTTAGGGTTTAAGGTTTAGGGTTTAGGTGAGAATACGAGGGGTCGTTCGTGGTTAAAAGTCTGATATTTCAGCCTTGCACATTCAGAGTGAACGGGCCCCTGCACCAGTTTCCATTCTTTGGCCTTGTGCTCCTGGACCCCAAACTCTACACTCCCCCTTTCCACTCTGCCAAACCCGATGAAGTGCGGGCTTTGTAGACTAGTGACGAAGCAAAACCTTACAAACCCAAGACTTATAGTCCCCGTTAAGTAGATGGCTTTGCGTACATTTTAATAAGATCCCCATATACCCCATATTCTATCTACTTAAGGGGGACTATGACCTGTAGCAGGTTCCAGGTTTGTCTATGGCGTAAATTCCCTGAGGGCCGTTTCATAAGAGTTTCCTTCCAACCCCAAAGGCCCTGAAAACCTGACCCTATTCAGGGTTTTTTTGCTAGGGCCAT
>CAJNIZ010040868.1:41558-54734 GCA_905231905.1 Symbiodinium pilosum
CCCTAAGCCCTAAACCCTGAATCGTTTTGTGGATTCATGAGGAGCATAGCTTAGAGCAACAGCGGGGCTTCTGAGCGTACCCAGCGTGGGATGGAGCAGAAGGCTGAGGATTGTGTTTGGTTTTTAGGGCGCAAACCCTAAACCTGGGCAAATGTCCATCATTCACCAGGCTGAAGATGTACCAGCAAGGCTTTCAACATGTTCTTGAAGTCAGGCCTTGAGGGCCAGGGTTTAGGGTTCACGGAATTTGTTTTTACAAGGACCCCAGAAAGGAGTGCATAAGTCTAATAAACCCTTCCTAAACCCTCAACCCAGGCCACTATCTGTCACTATCTCAATAAACTCCATCGATGGAGACCCTAAACCGCAAAGGCATCAGGCTGGAGGTGGATAACTAGGGGTCCACAAGCCCAAAGCCACAGATAGCTCAAGTTGCGGTTTAGAGTTAAAGGGCTAAGGGTTTTAGGCCTAGACAGAAATTCCATTTATTGCTCTTAATTGGGCACCGGTATATTTACAGTGACCAACCGTCCCAAGGAACCCTAAATAATATGTACAGTCACCAAAAACCAGAAATCAAAAGAATACTACCGAGCATGTTTTCAGCGGTTGAGTTAGGTCTCAAGCAGGATGCGTTGGGATGCGGATCATCAACTATGGGCTGAGGTGTAGGGAGTTTCTGGCCCTCCGCTCGGAAGCTGACGGGGCTTACAGTAAACAATTGGTCCCCCTATTCTTGTTATTTGAAGTAAAGTCTGTTAGGTAGGTTGTCAAAATCATGGTGCTTTCCATTATAATATGTTGGGATAAGCACGAAGGGACCATAATTTTGACAACACCCTGAAGCCCAAAAACTTGACCGTTAACAGTCAACACTAAACCTTGCACACTAGGCCATGAAGAGCAACCCAGCTTTGGACTCTGGCATTCCTCCTGCTCTTCAGGCTTGGAGGCTTAAGATGCTTTCAAGCTAGGGTCGAGGGTTCAGGGTTTAGGGCTTAGGGCCTAGAAGCCCTTCATCAGGCCTTGGACCCTCAACATTCCACAGTGCAGGTTCTAAAGCCTAACCGAGACCATTGGATCACCTCCATTCATATGGAACCAACCCTGGCCGTTGCACCGTACATCTCACATGTCCATACCTCTTTATCAAAGAGCAATGACGAATACATGGAGGATGTTTAATGTATGATACTTGAAATAAACTATACTCCGAATCATGCGCACCCGCAAAAGGGAAGCCAAACCCCAGACCCTACACCCTAACCCTGAACCCTAAATCCCAATCCCTCGACCCAAATCTTGCAGGTATTTCTTAAGGGCCATCCCTACAAACCGCTGTTCAGTTTAGTCCTAGTTCCCCTGTTCTCCCCATCTGCCTCTCCATTAACCCTGGGCCCTACACCTTTGTGAAATCCTAAGCCAACAATTATTGCAAAATATAATCGCTGTCACTTCCTTACTCCTAGGCTCTAACCCGACAAGCCCGATTCAAGGAGCCATTTCTTTTATATCCCTCATCCCTAAACCCTATACCATAATCCCACATAATAGAATAGCTTCTTCAGCTTCTTTTTCAAATACATTATTTAGGCCTGCCTGATCTAGTGCCCAGAGGATGAGCGCGTCTACCGGCGGAACGATGCCCAGCGCCTTGATTTGCGAGGGATATAATATGGAGATATATATATGGATATCTACGAAGATACGGGGATGCGTGGGGATGTGTAGGGTCTAGGGCTTAGAGTTCGGAGTTAGACCCGAAACCCTTAACCTTCAAAAATGGGGCCATTTTGACCGATATCTTGAACAACTACCATGTGCTTGCTGAAGCCTGAACCGCAAAACACTTGAGGCAGGACTGACGCCCAAACTCTAAACCCAGGGTTCGGGCATAGGGTTTAGGGCTTACTTAGGGTAGCGGGTTTGAATCTTCAACCAGGGCGTGAGGGGACAAAAAGTTCTGCTTCGTGGTCACCTGCAAGAAGTAAGCCCTAAATCTTGAAAGTATGGGGACTACACTGGGATTCCGAGGAAGTCCCTATGGCGGATTCCATACGGATAGCTTTGGGAAACCCTAAACCCCTAAACCCTACAACCTGAAACCTAAATCCACCCCATGCAAAACCCTAAGCCCTGAGTCCTATTTACTTGAGAGGACTAGTAATTAGTCCTGGTTAAGTGAATAGAATTGGGCAAATACAATCTTACTATTATTTTGGGGAATTGCATATTCGATCTACTTAAGGGACAATACAACCTAGACCGTACACCCTAAACCCTAACTCCCGAGCCCTAAACCCTAACTTTTGAACAACCCTACGCCCTAAACCCGTAGCCCTAGACCCTAAACTATCCCAAGCCCCAGACCCTAAACCCTGCATATAAAGGGGATATAGGTTCTATAGGATATAGGGTTTAGGGTCAAACGAAATTAGGGATTAGGGCTCCCAGCATAGTAATTTGAGGGTTTATATCAGAGCCCCCTTATTTAGGAAAAAATCCATATAAGCCTACCTACATGGGTCTAGGTTTAGGGTTTGAGGTTTAAGGTCTTGGGTTTGAGGTTTCGGGCTTCGGGTTGAGAAACCTGACAACCTCAAACCCTATACACAATGCAACCCCTATATACACCACAACCCTCCTACGCAACCCCAAACCCTGTATAATCCCAAACCCTATAGAAACCCAAACCCCAATGGCCCCGGATCACGAACCTGGCTGAGCCCTCAGCAGCCAAGAGCCCTAAACCTGAAACTGGAAGCCAGAAACAAGTAATGGAAAAGAAAATGGAAACCCTAGGTCCCTTTGAAGGGATATATAGGGGTTATATAGGGGTTATATTAGGGTTATATTGGGGATAATGGAAAATGGAAACTACTATAATGGATTTAGGGTTTAGGGATTTAAGGCTTTAAGGTTTTCTCTTATAGGGTTCAGGGTTTAGGGTTGGGGTTTGGGGTCTAGGGTTGTAAGCTCCGGGTTTAGGGTTCAAGGCTACAATAACTCGCGGGCCATCATCGAAGAATCATGAGGACATCCTACGATCTAAGGGCTTAGAACTGCCACCAAGCATCCGCCATCCCCAGATCACGAAAGCAAGCCCAACATTCAACCCACTTAGTATGACACGCGGGCCCTGATTGATCAAACCCTAAACCCTAAACCCTAAACCCCAAACCGTGTTTATGTCCAATGTTTGACTCCAAGGAGCCCAACCCAGCGGAAGCAGAGAGACAACAACCAAGAGCCTTGGGGATGATTGATGCCGTTATGTAGGGTTCAATGTTCAGGGGTTAGGGTTTAGGGTTTAGGGTTTAGGGCTTAGGGTTTAGGGTTTAGGGTTTAGGGTTAAGGTACCATAAGGGAGAACCTAGTGAGAAAGCACATGGAAAATGAGTTGGAAACTGGGATCGTCCCGAATTGGTAAATTCTTCAACATTATCACAGCGGATGGTCGAGGGTGTAGGGTTTAGGGTCGTGAGTTTTGCAGGGGGTTCCCTGAGCACCCTTCCTTGGAGGATTAGGTTTCAGCTTTCAAGGCACGGCAATCTACAAGTTCTACATTACCCCACTACTAGCCTGAAACACCAAACCCTACGTAATCCTAAATCCTGCAGCGTATGTTCTACACACGCAACCTTGAACGACGGATGCAGCATACTTCCTTTTCAATACCTGCAAGTGCCTGAGGTCTTTCAGCAACAGTAGTCATGTCAGAGCTGCAGAAACCTGCTGTTTCACCTTCCAGGGACTTGTGCACAACAGTACGTATATCCAAGGCCTCCATGCTACATTCTACTTCCTGAGTGCTTACACAAGCTCTTGTTTACAAGCCCTTTTGACCCTTTATGTTTCTGCATGCAGGACTAAATACTACACATCCTACATCCGAAGTATTACTTGCTAAAGCCCTGTAAACCGTATCGATGTTTTCTTCACGGGTGAAACTACCGTTTAAGGCAATGCTTCCTTAGGGAGGTATGCCTTGTTGGCCTGCGCTTTGCATCGCCCCAAAGCCTGATTCCTGAGCGCAAGCTCCAGCGCAGGAACCATCTGCCTTGCTTTTTGATCATCTTCCGTGAGCAACTGCCCACAAGCTGCGGCAAAGATGCCTCGATGAAAAGCTGCCGAAGACCAGCAAAGCATCCTGCTTCCAGCTCAGCCTGCAGGCTGAGTTCTTGTACCTGCTCACTGATGTTTGCAAAGTCGACCATGATTGCCAACACAGGTAACTCTTGGCAAGGTCGGAACCCAGCTACTCCAGCTACCTTCGCCTCTGCAGCGACGCTCTGTTTGCAAAGCCTTTTGCGCAGAAGACTGCTTGTTGAGTCACGTGTGCTCAAACCCATTAACCCTACACCCTAAACCTTAAAGCCTGAACCGTGCATCATTGCCAGTCCTAAGCTTCACTTGGGGTGGACAGTTAAGATCCTTACACGCAGTCTTTAGGGTTTAGAGTCCAGGGTAAGGCTATAAAGGTTTAGGATCTAGGGACAGCTTAGACTTCAGGGCGTTTCCATATGTTGAGAGTCCCCTTTTCGGAGTCCAGAGAATGGGACCTATTGCATGTTGGGGACATGAGGAGGACTCCTTCTGTAGCGACAAAACCACATTTCGTCATTCAGGTATATTGTACAGCCGGGGTCCTTGAAGGGTTCCAAAGATACGCGGGGTCTCCTAAATCCTCAACCCTAAACCTACAAAAGGCGAATCAAAACAAATACCCATTTGGGCTGCCCTAATACTCTCCAGCCCCAAACCTGGAACCCTAAACCCAACACCCTGAGACCCTAAACCCTACACCCTATATCTGGGGTCATTCCTCCTTACAATGATAGTCCTTAAGAGTGGTTTCTTAGAGGAGCTAGTATGGCTCCTATTACTTCGGACTGTTACTGCAAGGGGGAATGATCTAACCTACATCCTATTCTGTCCCTCCCTGAACTCTAAACCTTAAACCCCCTCTGAAAACATCTCCAACCCTGATGGTTGAAAATCAGCCTCCTGCCTCCGATCACGCCACCCGGTTTAGAGTTTAGGGTTTAGGATTTAGGGTTTAGGGCTTAAGGGTTTAAGGGTTTAAGGGTTTAGGATGAAGGGCTTGGGGAACCGAAAAAGCCAAGCCAAAAAGCCGGAATGCCAGGGGCCTGTTCAATTAGAGAGGGGTACATAAGGTTTGAAGGGTTGTAACGTAGGGGCCTTTTCAATGAACATGGAGTTTTGCGGTATAGCACACGATCTTTAAGGATTACATGGGAACAATATGGGATGATTTTAGTAAGTCTTCTACATTCCCACCTGAACTGAGAGCCTTCAACCCTCTACACAAAAATTCAAACCCCTACCCCAGAACCCTACCAAAAAATGCTAAGCCCAAAACTCTATACCCTAAACCCTTTTTCCTATTATATCTCTACATAACCCTTTTTATATCCCCCTAAACAGGCTGTTCCCAGACCGTCCCAGACATGAAAAACCCTGCTTCTCCGAGAGCGAGGCTTCATGGACGTAGTGCCCACCCCGATGCCCACAGGCGCGAGCCTTTCCGATGGTTCAAAAGGGACTATATGTGGGTATACATATATATATATATGTGTACGGGTTATATAGGGGTTACATATGGATGTATACAGGTAATGGAAAATGGAAACTACTGTTTAAGGCTTAGGGTTCGCAAGCCCTTTTTTCGTTATTGAGGTTGTCAGGTCATTTTCAGGGGGCTGTAGGGATATACAGGGTTCAGGGTTTAGGGTGTAGGTGCCTAAATTGCTAGAACGGACAAGAAAATGAAAAGCTACATGGAAACTGTGTTTGCACAGGTGGTCATAAGCATTACTGATGCTTACTGTATAGGTAGGGGCTTAGAAAATTCAGTAGAATGGCGCAGATTGGTTGAAATTGCACTTTGATGGAATTTGCAAATTGCGCGACTACCATTGTGCCAACTCTTGCAGACTATTCCTTCCCGGAAGCCTCACCCAAACCCCCCCACAGAGCTTGAGTGCTGAACCTCTAGTCTAACGTACAAGCATACATTATTTCCAAGAAATGTCCACTTATAACTTATAACCCTTCTACAAGGCAGTGTAGGGGCCTAAGCAAATACCAATATTTTGTTGAGGTCTGTTTGAGGTACCCTGTACCATAACTACACAGGGAGTCTAGCACCACAATATTGGCAAATATTTAGGCCTAAACTACTCCAACCCTAAACCCTACACCCTAGATATCGAAGACAGAGCCTTTGGTGTGTCTGCTGGTTAGAAGCTTGCTACAAATTAGGGCCCCCTGTGTATATAGCCAATATGTTGGACTAAGAACGGTTCAATCCCCTCTGACCAAGAACCACCAAGAGCTAAAGCCAGACCTTGACCTTCCCAAATTCTGTTGGGATGGAAGCAACATAACACATTGCCCCACACAAGCGACCAGCGACGTGGGAATAGTAAACCCCCCAAAACAGACCCCAAAAGTGAACCTCAATAGTCCCCTTCAAGTAGATAGAATCTGGAATTGCCCAATATCATAATAAAATCCGCATAGAACCCATATTCTATCCCTAAACCCTAAACCCTCTTGCTACTCTTAGGGCGACTATAAACTGCGTGCCATGCCCGGCTAGGCCGGGGGACAATGCCGCGACGAGGATTGGCCGGGAGGCTCGCTGCGAAACCTCCCCGCCTGCTTCACAGAAGGCTCAAAGGCTATTGGGATAGATGTGTAGTCCTTCAATGGGGCTTGTATAAGGTTTAGGGTTTAGGGTTGAGGGTCTAGGGTTGAGGCTTGTGGGTTTAGGGCTGAAGATTTAGGCTTGAGGGTCTAGAGTAGGAAATCCCAGAAGGTTGAGAGGGTATTGGGTGTAGGATTCAGGGTTGGATTCGGTATGGTTTCGGAGGGATTGGGGGAACGCTCAAGTGTGCTAATGTGGTTCCTCGACAACCTAAAATCACTCAGGAGGGAATGACTTTAGGGCCCTCTTGCAGACTCTGAGCACTGGCAATTTCTGATATACTGGCTAATGCTTGTAGAAAACTGTGTACAAACTCTATTGATCATCCTAGACTCAAACCCCACAACCCTACTCGGTCCTAAACCCCGATCCCTAAGCCCAAGACCCTCGACAGACACAACATCCCCTCCCCTACTAATTATGAAAGCCCTCGCACTCCTCTGATATTAGATGATGCCCACCCCCCCCCCCCCTTTATTCTACAAACATCTTAGTGTTGGGAGAATTGAATGATGGGGCGATGGGTGCGGTTTTATGTCCCCACGCCTGATATTAAGTCTGTCCCCCTAATATATTGGCTCTCACAAGGAATGTCTCATGTTGAAGCTAAACTCTAAACCCTAAACCCTCAACCCAAAATGGGCGTGTACAAGCTGTGCACAAGGAAGAGAGGCCTGTCGGGAGGACAGTGAAGGCTAAATGCACTGAAGCTCAGCAATGGCCCAAAGAGAGCACATGAATCTCGAGATCCAGCTCCAGATGAAGCATCTGAATTGTTGGAGCTACAGAAGCAGCCTGATCCAGGCAGAATAACGGGTACCAGTTCCTACTTTTGTACTTCAAGCCACCAATGCCTTCGAGAACTGTTTGGCTCCACCAAGGTAGAAGAATACCGGGAGGAACTCTGAAGTAAGGATGTTGCGCAGCGGCAGCACCCACTTGAACCAGATTTGGGAAGACGCCAAGTTTGCAGAACCTCGATGCCCAACCCTGGAGGATTTCCATCGGCCAAGCTCTAAGCCCCAAAGCCTCTATATACTCACATCCAGCTTCCATGCATGTTCCCGTGTGCTTTTCCATTTGATTCTCCATCATGGGGTTCCCTTACTTGTTACGTCCCTACATGGCCCGTTATATCTCCAGGGCTTTGCAATAAACCCTGAATCCTAAACCTAAGCCCTGAACCCTACATCCTAAACCCTGAGCCCTGAACCCTATGAACCCTGAACCCTAAACCCTAAGCCCTGAATCCGAAACCCTGATATCCCACTGCCCTTCCACTCCCAGAGGGTGGTTGAAGGATCGAGCCTTGGCTGCCCAGGTCTGCGGGAGCCTGGCGCAGGAGAACTCTTTGGGGTTTGGGTTGAGGGTTGAGGGGTTTAGAGTTTAGGGTTTAGGGTTTTTAGGATTTAGGGTTGAGGAGTTCAGGATTAAATTTAAGGGTTTGGGGTTGAGAGATGAGGGTTGGGGGGTTGACGTTGTAATTCGGGTGCAGGGTTTGGGGCTGTTGGGGGTTTAGGATTAAGGGTTAGAGATTCTTGGCTTCAGGTTTAAGGTCTGGGGTGTTTCTTAAAATCGGGTGGCTTTGGGGACCTCACTCAGGGGTATATGAGAACGAACATTGGAAAAACTAGCTCACATTTAAAATTCTTGGGATTGGGTTATATAATCATTTAAGGATTTGATCTTGGGATATCAGGTTCAGGAGTGGGGTCTCAGGTGAGAATTTGGGGCTGTACGGATGTCAATTCTGATCCACACTGGGCCATTCACAAGAGAAATCCGCGAAAAAATTAGCTGTAGCACACATCCTGGTTTTGACCCCGTTGCGCAGGCCAACTCTTGAAACGGTCTATATTCCTAAAGTCCAACACACTTTGCCTTGCTGGTGCTCTTCAAGGAGCATGGGGAGCGGATCCCATATAATCGTCCCCATGTTCACTTTCTCCTGGGACTTATACAAGCCCCCAACAATCATCCAAAATCCTCCAGAATCTTCATCACTCAATCCCTTCGCAACCTCCTGTGCAACTCTGATCCCTAAACAACGCTCCTTAGAACGGTAGAGCCTTAATATCTCCATCCAACTGCCCTTTCCTGCTCTTTGCCCCAGGCGGGGCCTCCCCGTGCAGTCCAAATGCTGCAGAGGCCACCGACAGCTGGACCCAAGCCGAAGCTATGAGAGCCGTGAGCGGATCCTGCATGCGCTGAAAAAACCTTGCAAGGACTCATTAATATGGGGATTATAGAGTATATATATGGGGGGATTATAGGGTATATGTATGGGGATTATAGGGTGTATATATATATATATGGGGATTATAGGGTAAATATATTGAGGTTATATCATATAAGGATAATGGAAAAGAAAATGGACACTACCATATTATATAGGGCAATGGGATGCCAGCTTCCTCAACCCATGACCTCAACATACAACAACCGTTCCGGCTCCGGTTCTGATCTTGGTGGTCTTCAGGGTCTTCCTCAACCAGTATCAAGTTGTGACACCGCTTCTGGTCCCAAAACCCTATATACCCCCTAGATGTTCCCATATATCCCGAAAAATTCTATGGAACCCGAAACCCCAGACCCTGAGCCCTAAACCAGAAGCCCTTAGCATTTCATATCCCAACATATTCCTACGTACCCTATAAATCCCTATGAACCCCTCTACGAAAACCTCAAAATCCGGTCTAACGCCTGCAGCTCCTAAAGCCTAAACCGTAGACCCTCAGTCCCATGATAAACGGAAATTGTATCCTTGCGCGCAACTTTGGAGAAAGACTAGAAAATCAATTCTAGGCAAAAAGAACCCAACCTGGAGGATTAGGCTTTTTGGAACCTATTTGGGGTCTTGGAGCCAATCTTATTGGAGCTGGATGAGCCACGCCTTTAAGAGCCCATGGATTTGAGCCTTTTGGTGCCACCACTTTGGGCCTCGTGGAGCCAATTCTGCCTTTTGCGGAACCTATTGGATCCAATTGTGTTTTGGACCAATTTGAGATCAATCTATGATTGTTGGAACCTATTTATTTGAGCTCTGGAACCAGTTTAGACCTGGAAAGCCAATTTGAACCTTTTGGAGCCAATTTGTGGAGTGATGTGGAACCACCCACAAAGCCACAAGCGACGAGAGAAGCCACGAGGCAGCTTTGAAAAAAAGGCCAAATTTTCCGAAAATTCAAGGGCCAAAAGCAAAACACAAAACTCCGCTCAAAACCTGCCCAAAACTTAACCAAAACCCGCCCAAGACTCCGGACATGAACCCTAGACCCTAAACCCTAAACCCTAAACCCTCAATGGTTTTCCATTCTATCTTCCATTATCCCTATGTACTTATGTTACCCCTGTATAACCCTCCTAATGGAACCCACAGAAAGAGCCGGTCCAGGCCCTGCAGCTCCAAGAGCTTCGGCCCCAGGGCCGCCGCGGCCGCGGCGCCGAGGAGACCGCTGAGGGCCACGAAGAGCAAGAGAAGGACAGGCCTGTTTTGCTGGGTTTTGGGATTTAGGGCTTTGGGGTATTGGTGTTTTAGGGGGTTTGGGGCTTTAGGGGATTTTGGAATTTTGGGGTTTTAGGGGCTTTAGGGGTTGTCGGGGTTTGGGATCTACTGGGTTGCCGTTAAGGAATTTACATTAAGTTAGCATAATATGGGTACATAAAGGAATGTAAGAAAGCTGCTATACTTGAGAATCAAGTTGAAGACAAGATTCAATTTGACTTATAGAGAGGTGCCATACGGATTTAACATAGTGTGGATATTCAGTAAACAATGAAGCTTCTTGCAGCGGTAACTTAATTCAAGTGGCATATCAGCAACCCAGAAAAGCAGGCTTAGGATTTCAGGGTGGGGGTCTGGGGGTTTGGGGCGTAGAGTTCGGATTTCAGTAGGGCTCTGAGTTTGGGTTTGGGGTGTGAAATTAGGATGCTGGCGCTTAAGGCTTCCTACCCTGATACTGCGAGAGCTCAATAACTTCAACGCCTGAACACTAAACCCTGAGCCCCACCCATACTTCTACAAGGACCATTAGAGGATTCGCTTGGGACACCGAGCTTTAGATTTGTTATAGGGCCAGGGCTATTTTGGGGTGCAGGTTTCGGGTTTGTGGGGGGAAAAGAGTCATGGAGGTTTTGGGGGATGGGGGTTATAGGACCATATGGGACCTATGTAGGCCTCCGGGAAGGTAAGGAAGGGGTAGAAGCTTGAAGAATTTGGGGATTGAAGCATTTTATGTTGTTTGCGGCTCCTTTTTAGGGTTGAGGTTCTAGGGTGCAAGTTGTCCTATCTAGGGATTTTGAAGGCGTATGGATCCTTATGTACTACTCGCGCCCCGAAAAGCTGCAGCTCAAGCAATCACCTCTCACACCCGAAGCGGCCGTCATAAGCCCCATTCCGAGGAAAACCGGCGTGCATGCTAAGATTAGTAAATTCAAGCTTCCATGAGAACTTCTGCTCCCATCATGCTAGTGGCTATTTATCGTCATACGCCTGCGAACTCCATCACTAATGCAAAAGCCCAAATGATAACCTGCACTGCCCGACTATAAACTATAAACGGTCTACTTCTTGTGTGGTGTGTCGAAGACAGCAACGCAGAAAGCTCTTCCAGGCCAGAAGCACGTGTGGGGACCGTTGCCACGAAGAGCATCGCAGCCATGTTAAGATGTCGGCAGAAGTTCTTAGGGTTTAGGGGTTGATGTTGGCCTCCTTCTGAGATTCTACTACGGATTCCTCAGTGAAGCTTCGCCAAGCACTCACTTGGCTGCTGACTTGTTGCAGCATAACCCCTACTCTAAAACATGACAGCCGAGGGCTGAGAGATCAGTGGACCAGGACTGCAAACAGCAAAGCCCTAAGCCCCAGCAATCATTAACAAACGGAAAGGTTTAGGGCTTATGAAGCTCCAAACCCCGAAACCTGTAGATCTCCTGTGTACAGCTTGCCTCTTCCGTGGGAGAAGGAACTCGACCACCTCAGAGGTCTTTTCTTGGGTTGTTGCACACAAATGAGATTCCATTCAGGTAAACCCTAAACCCTGATGTTTAGTATCAACAGTGCTAGTGTGGGCTATATCCTGTTCATGGGCTGTATAAGTATTTGGTGGAACCCCCCACCCAGTACTAGCGAGTATGAGGGATAATGCTAATTATATTCACGTCCTCTATGGTCGCAATATACCACTATTACAGGGTGGGGGGTCCACCTGAGGTATATAGCAGGCATCTACTTGGAGGATCATATGGCTTTGGTAAGAAGCTCTGTAGTGGGGATAACTGGGCTACTATGCGGTCGATAGGTGTCATAAGCTTACACTGCTAGCTTGGTAGCTAAGGACACCCCAAAGCCTATAGTCCCCCTGAAGTAGATAGAATATGACTTGGGGTATATTTCAATAATGATCCTCATATACCCCATAATCTATCTACTCAAGGAGGACTATAAACCTTAAGAACTCCCAAGGTGCTGCTGGAGAAAGGATCCTCAGCTGCAAAACAGTGGCACCGGAGCTGAATGCTTCAGGTGTTGCAGCTTCCAAAACTGGGTTACTACATATACCCATTAGTGTAACTTATATTAGGTTACTATATTGGGAAACCATATTAATTACTGTATATATGGGTTCAGGGTTTAGCGTTTAGGGTGTAGGGCTTGGTGTTCAGGGGTTTAGGGTCCCTTTTGGGGGATGTGCGCATAGCGGGAGACCCATGTTTAGGCCATCCTTCTTCAAGGACCCAAGTTGAAGACCACCACTGACAAAAAATAGTGGTATCAATACTGATGTTGGTAGGGTTTAGGGTTTAGGGTATAACAATAATACGAAAAATGGGAATTATACATACCAAGCCTTAAACCCTAAACCATATGGCCGCTTCGAAGAGTTTGGTGTTTATGAACCCTAAACCGAAAAGGATGCACACGAGAGAACACCTGAACATGCCCAATCAGTCAGGAAGAATGGAGAAGAACCCGATGGAAAATGACATGACACATGGGGCTCACAGGGAATATCTGGGAAGTGTGCCGGGGTTTGGGGTTTAGGAGGGTTGAGTGGCGTACCTGCGGCTCAGCATGCATCATCTATACTGGAGGGTGAAGGCTTCAGGGAGGTGAACCGTCGGTCCTATAGGGCTCTATGGGGTCATCTAGGTAGAAAGCCTATACCCTAGAAATCTGCACGGGTTGGCTCCATCCCCAAACCCTAAACCCCGAAACCCGAAGACTTAACCCCCTGAACAGCAGCTTAAGGGCTCAAAGTCCGGACCGTCGTCATCTGAAAACCATGCCGCCTTAGGCGCGCCTTTGCCAAAGCTTGGGTGGAGGTCTCTCTGCAAAAGTCAGCAAGCTTTAAGGTTTGGGGAGTCAGGCCCTAAGGATTTATAGTTAAGGGCTTGCACCCTTGGACTTGGATCACAAAACCATGGAATATACCCCATAATTC
>CAJNIZ010040879.1:9658-26287 GCA_905231905.1 Symbiodinium pilosum
CCCCAAAAAAAAAAAACGAGAGCAGCCCAGTGTCCCTGCCCTGAACTGACATGCAACAGTATGTGGACCCCATGATTTGGACCCTTTGACACACCCAAATGCTGTAATCCATACTTCTCCCGAAAAAGGAGACTCCAACCTTTTGAACCCCTCTCCGGCCCCTCTGGGATGTAATGCCCAAACCTTTAAACCCTTAACCCCTAAAACCCTGAAACCCTGAACCCTCAAACCAACAGCCCTTAAATCCTGAAACCTCAAACCCTTACACCCTTAAACCCTCTACCCCAGACACCAAAACCGCCAAACCCTAAACCCGAATTCCCCAACCCACAGCTCAGGATCCTCCCCAGGTCGGCAAGCTGAAGCCTTGTGGCTTCCAACCTTGGAACCAACCCTGAAGACTGAGGCCCCATAAGGTCTGGGAAAAATGTAAGGATGTGTGTGTGTATATATATATATGCATACACAAATATAAATGTATACATATATGTATATATATATATTAGGCTTTAAGATTATATTCGCATATATATATAATTTGTATGTATATAGGTTTAACATTGTGTAGGGATATATGGGGGGATGTGGGGTTTATATAGGGATATACAAGGGTTTATGGGTATTCGCCTCCACCTAATGAGGGCGTGTACCTACTAAGATTTGGGCATTTTGGTTTTGGGTTCAGATGTTTGGGGTTTGGGCCCATTAGTTTTTGGTGTTTAGGGCTTAAGGTGTAGGGCTGAGGCATTGTAGTTGAGAGTTTACGGTTTAGGGTTTAGGGGTCCCGTGGGCAATGTCTACTTTGGGGCTCCAAAGGCCACATACTATGCATGCATCCCGTTTACACGGTTGTGTAGGAAGTATCACCTGCATGAAGCATAGATTACTGTTATGGGGATGAAACAATGGAGCCATGTCATAAACACAAATTGTTGGATGGGATTGTTGTTGGGGGATTAAGGCAGGACGCCTCTCAGAAGCTTGGACTTGCGACATTGGCTTCTATATTCTTCAGCTGCTTGTTACCCTAAACCCCTGAAGCCTAAACCCCTAAACCCTAAAGCCTAAAGGGGGTCGTCTTCAACTTCTCCCCTTTCAGTACGTACTTTCACGTCGTCTGGTCCTCGCTAGGTTCAGGGTTTAGGGGTTTAGGGTTTAGGGCTTGTGGCAGCACAGGAACGTCGGTCAAACTCCTCAGGGCCGCTGATATCCAATCTAAAAAGAAGCTCTGATCCAGCTACTATGGCAAAATATGTTCGGGTATACAAGCAGCTCTGACAATGTCTGAAATCCATCGCTCCCTTCTTTCCAGGCCTAAGCCGAGAAGACACTCTAGCTTGAGCATCTGCTTGGGTCTCCAGTCCAAACTCTGCCCCCGCCTGCATACTGCTCTTGGTTTACCGTTAAAGTATCGCTAATGCTAGCACAAAAACATGCCCATGTTCTTCAATTTCGTATGTCAGTACTGAGCCAAGCACACTGCGGCTTCACATCCGGGTCTTGGTCAGCCTTGCGTGATTCGGGTAGGGCGTGGGGTTCAGCGGTGGCAAGGAGTCCATGAGATAGCTGCCAGGTTTTCCCCAATTGCTGAAGGCGCAAGTACATCACAGCCCCTAAATGCCCAATAAGTAGATGACAAGAAAGGAAGCAAGTCCTTTGCCTGACCCACTCATCCTGCTTCAGACCAGGCACTCCGCAAAGCTTGCCGTTCCCGTACTTGACCTGCTCCGTCGCCGGGATTGCGAGGTGCGCATAATCGTATCAAGTGGAAATAGCAATGCAAAAGCTCTTCGCAAATTTATTATCATGCCAGTACGACAAGTTGCTCAAGTATTGCAACAAGGAATAGTAGCAGAAGAACCTGTAGTAGCAGCAACCATCTTGAGAATGACAGTGGTAACATCACCACCAGCAGCAGCACCACGATGCTGACTGTTCCAACCCATGTTCCTTTTTTGCCAGGGTAAGGTCGAGAGCCGGGCTCCCAAGCCATGATCAGAGGAACTTGAGTTGGACACTGTGTCTGAGATGGAGACAGCAGACGCTAAATTTCCATCAAGTAACGTAGAAAGAAATCAACTGGAAGAAATGTCCCCCCAATTCCCAGCTGAAGTATTCTAGCACCTGCGGATCGCTGCGTATTTCAGATCTAGGAATAACCCTATACTATAACCCTGTAATTAGTAGTTTCCACGTTCTTTCCCACTATTCCCACATAACCCCTATATAACCCCTACGAAGCCCGTATATAACCTCTATATGATACAGGAAGCTTTTGAACCTGACTCTTGCGGTAACAATCCCTTCATCATGTCATGCCGCGGCAGCTTAACACAACCAACCGACATCTCAACTTATCCCGATTCTCATCTCGATTCATCGGTGTTTCTCAAAAGTTGGATACCTTAGGGGATACGCATATGGCCATATATATATATATTACATATTATATATACATGTTATGTATATGGGGTAGAAGGGGATTATGGAAGGGTTGCTTCTTGGAGGTTATAAAAGCGACTGTTGCCAAACATAATTACCCATATGAGCTATAGTCTAAGCTCTCAGTATCCCCCTTACTTAATAACCCCTGTAGTTAGTAGTCCTCTATGCAATCCCCTATATAGCCCCCCTTTAATGAGTTTAGACCCTGAACCCTAAACCTTAATTCCTATGACCCCCGATATAACCCCCTTTAGAAAGTTTAGACCCTGAACCATAAACCTTATATAATCCTCTATATAACCCCCTTTAAGGAGTTTAGACCCTAAACCTTAAACCTTATATAATCCTCTATATAACCCCTTTAGGCGGTTTAGACTATGGCTCATATGAGTAATGTTTTTTTGGTGGTTAAACTCAGTAAGATTACATTCCATATATACAATATTATTTCAACAGGAGGATAGAATCTTCCTCCATAATGGGCACCATAGTATCCCCAAATAAAATACTGCTCATATGAAAATGCGGCCTGCTGCTTCCCGCTCCAGGATGGCGCCGTTCCGTTGAAGCCAGAGACGCCCTGACAGTTGGGGCAGCCTGCGGCGAAGAGGTGTTTAATGTAAGGTTTCGGCTTTAGGGTTCAGGGTTTAGGGTTTAGGATTTAGGGTCTAGGGGCCTGAATGATTAGATCAGGTTTATGTAGGATACATTTTACGGCTGCCATGGGCACCCCAGTATCTGTACAACTTTCGGACAGAGAGCAGTCTGACACCTAGGCGAAATCTCCAGATGTAGACAAAAAAATTGATGATTTTTCAGTGCGGGATATACAGGGTGTATGTCTTCAGTTTTAGGGCTTTGGACCTAGATGATGAAACGATGGAGCATGCAATGGAATGGAAATAGCCATGAAGTGGAAAATGAAGTTGTAGGGGACAAACAGCTTTGGGGCGCTATCATACATATATAAGGGGTGGGTCACGAAAATTAGGGATACCTTTTCCGGGTTCTCCTTGAAATACTAGTAAAAATCATCATGTTTAATCTATACTGGGCCCAGGTATACATAAAAAATGTAAACTGTTGTTCAACAAGAACCCAGTTTTGGGCCCCCATAATCAAGGAGTACAATGTTTTGGTGTCTAGATTGGGGTCCCTCTATTTAGGGAGTCTACCATATGAGGAGTGTTTGGGAACAAGATTGGAGGCCTCTACATGAAGGATCTCGGGCTTTATGCTTGTCCTCAGGGCTACATAGGGATTTGAGATCTTGTGCTTGAGGGCTTCGGGTTTGGGGATGTGCGTTTGGCGCGTTGGGCTTAGACATGGCATATTAGGAGCTTTCGTGCTCTTAGTTTAGAGCTGACGGTGCAAGTGTAAAGTCTTCGCCTTTGTTGGGCCTCTTAGGTTTCATCGGCATTTCAGGCTGTTCGTGGGGTTCATCAAAGTCTCAAGGCGGAGACACCTGAATGGCTTCCACAAAGGCTTTGTGATGTGTTTATATTAGGGTCATATTGGGTTTATATTGAGGTTATATTGGGTTTCTATTGGGTTTATATTAGGGTTATATTGGGTTTATATTAGGGTCATATTGGGTTTATCCTAACATGGAAGTTTTCATGACCAGGGGGACCCCAATGCAGACCAACCTTTTTTGCAAATCCCCCCACCGGTCAATAAGGACAAGAACAGATAGTCAGCCTGCTGAACACCCTGAACCCTAAACCCCAAACCCGAAACACCAAACCCCAAAGCCTAAACCCTTAACCCTAAACCCCAAACCCTGAACACTTAGCAGGGTTGTTATATGAAAGATACTCTGTAACAAAAGGTTTGTGGCTACCCCAACCCCTGAATTTAGGACCTTATTATAGTCATGTGGTAGTTATGGGGTCCTAATTACGGGGGTTGGGTGGCCTACATCCCCTCATTATTCTGGATTGCTGTTAACGAACTAAAACAAAGGTACCATGGTCAGGTCGTAGAGTACACAATGTGATTTCCTTGTTCTGGTAACCCTCACACCCCAAACCCTAAACCCTACACCCTACACCCTTAACCTAACCGGAGTTAAGCGAGTTAGGATCCGACAGGGATGATCGAGGCCTGCAGAGCTAGTTGAGCCATCTGATCTGAAACAGATCACCCCAATGATGGAGAATCAAATGGACGAGCAAGTGGTTTTCCAAAATAAAATGGAAATTGGGATTATATAGGGAGTGATAGCGATTAGAGTTTCCTGAAATTAGGGTGCCATTCTCAAGATAGTTGATGGGTTTTACCTCAGCGCCGGGAAAACTTATCACAAGTTCCCATGTCTGCATAGGTTACTTCTTGGAGTCCGTCAGCATTCAAGCTGGGAAGTTACGTGTTACATTCATCAGCATATACAATCCCTATAAACTACCCCATAATCACAGTTTCCATGTCATTTTCCATTTTCTTTTCCATTTGATTCAGCTCAGAGCACGCTCGAGCCCCGCTCAATTGAAATTTCCATTTGATTTTCCATTATAGCCCCTATGGGGGCCAAAACTCTAAAGCCTAACCCCTTCAGGGCTGTGAGGCGGTGTGCAGGGCTTTGGGTTCAGGAACGCAGTAGAGAAGTCGCTGAGGAACACGGGTAGCCGGAAGCGCATCATTCAAGCAAAAGCTCGACCCAGTCCCGAAATCCTCAACCCCAGTCCAAAAATCTGTAATTTTTAAGGTCTTCCTCCTCCTCCTACTTAGTACGACCACTACCACCAAGACCTATTTCTCCTAAGGAGCTCCCACGCCTCGCGTGTAGGTTTTCAGCGTCTTGCCGCGGAAGTCTGGCAAGTGCGGAGTAGCTCTCCTGTAAGGCTCTTCTGGGATTGCTGTCTAATATTTTCCTTTAGGGTTTAGGGTCAGGGGATTTAAAGTCAATTGCCATGGTTTCATTATGCTGTCATGGCAACTTATTTTGGATTCCTTAATAGGGACTCAATCCTTCCGGGAAAGCACATTCAGGAGTTTCCACCAATAGAAGGCACCCTAATTTATACCCAAATGGATGCAAATCCTTGTTATACAGGTTCCCAGAATGAGATGATAACAGTTTATAATATGGGCAGTTCTCAGAATAATGGTAGAAGTTTGACGCGGGAACACTGATGCTGCACAAGCCCTAATGTTCAAGACCTACTGCATACGTCATCATGCCTTCTGGCCACCATAGCAACGCGACTAAAAAGCATGCTTAATTCCAGATGAGCCATTGTCTAAACTCCTAGTATCCCTCTTAATATCCCCTATAGTAGTCCCATATATAATCCCCTATATAACCCCCTTTTAAGGAGTTTAGACTACAGCTCAGATCACAGAGAAAGATTCCTCCACTCACCGTCGTCAAGGTCATAGCTCCAGATTGCGTACCTTCTCCGTGTTGCAAAAGATTGCAAGCTCAAAGAACTGCAGACGCTCATGCAAGCAAGCTTTCCAAGGCTGCATCCGATCTAATTGCAACCACGGTTGTCTTTTCCACGGTCTGACTGGACCTACTACAAGACCATGACACTACGAGAGGGGAGCACTTTCCGATAACGGTCACCCACCCTTCCCACTCAACCCCTCTCAATCAGAACATGTCAGGAGGGACCCTTCTACTGAGAGGTCCAAGACACCACTGCAACAAACATGACCCAAACGTACTCAAACAACAGATGCCTTTTGATGGCACAGTAGCAACATAAAAGACTTCTTGGAGGATTCCATATGATTTTGTGGAAGCCTCCTTAACCCCAATCCTAAGCCCCAGACCCTAAAACCTAAATCCTAAACCCCCTGAACCAGAGACCCTAAACCCTAGACCCTAAAACCTAAACTCTAAACCCCCTGAACGCGAAACCCTAAACCCTAAACCCCTAAATTGGCCCAAGGATGGCCTGTCGCGCGTTCCCGATTCTGGAATCTGATTTGCTGGCGGCCACTCTCCCCTCCTGGAGTATGGAGGAGGGCTTAAGGCTTTAGGGTTTACGGTTCAGGGCTTAGAATTTAGGGCTTGGGGCTTGATTCATGGCTTAGTTAGGATTTTGGGGAGGTGGATGGGGGGGAAGCATGATGACAACGATCCTGTACGTGCTCTCAAGGCAACTCCTCAGTAGTCCACACCCTAAACCCTGAAACTCAACTGTGTGCAAGCTGCATCTGTGCATTGGAAAACTTAGGATTGCAATTCTTGCCTTCGACAAATGAGGGTTTCCCAAAATTAGTGGTACAATTTTGGGAGCTTCCCCATGATAGGGATGGTAGTATATTGGGTTGATATTGGGTCTCCTTATTACCAAATGAACTGCGATTGATTTAAAGGCCTCCACCTGCCCCTTCTCTGCCTAGTGGCTCTGGTCCACCAGCATGTCGTGCTTCAGGTGGACTCCCCACCCTGTAAAAGTGACTATAAGAGATAATGGTGATTATGTTAGGGTTCTCTTACATTCCTACTATACCACTATTACAGGGTGGGGGGTCCACACCAGTCATGCTTCAGGAGAGTCCCTGCCCATGGTTCTGAACCTTTTAGCCACACAGGACCACCTCTGCACCCTCGACCCTGAACTCTGGACCCAACACACCACACACCCCCCAACCATAAACCCTAGACCCCAAACCCACAACCCCAAGTAACACACGAAGACCCCTCTAGATTTTTGAACACCCTTCAGAAACTAGATCCAGAGTTTCATCACATCTCCAATCCCGGGCACCGCTTCAACATCACGTAGATGCGGCCATCTGGCCCCGCCCGCCACGGATGCGCGTAACCTGCCGCTGGGATTTGATCCTAAGAAACTTGTACGAAGGTTTAGGGTTTAGGTGATACCAGACAAGAATGTTGGCATGTAAAATATGGTCTAGATTGACATGGGAAAATGAAACGAACCATGATAACAAGATGGCAAAATTAACTGCTGCATCTCTGTGCCTAGCCAAAGCTTGCCTTGGTAACGGTTGTCACTGAAGGTCTCTGGGTACGCACCCAGCTCATCTGCAGCGGGGAACTCCTGGAAACAGCTGGGGTGCTGTTCAGGGACTAACATAAAGTTTTTATAACAGAGAACCCCCAGTATCCACCATATATTCATAAAAACATTATTAGCTAACAACAAGCCCGAAAGAATTCGCACATTGGCTTCTACGGGGGAATTCATGGGAGATTTCAGGAAATGTGAAGGAAGCATCAGTTTTTGTGGCTTGAAGCTTAAGGCTTCAGGTGGGTGACCTATCAATAACGATAAACTATAATCAAAAAGTTGGAGATCAACCACTTGAAACAACAGAACATTTTTGCATTTGCCAAATGTGGGCAGTCCCAAGGATCATGGGGGTCAAGATCGCGATCCTCGCAACATCTATTGACCCTCATTGAATTTAGATCCTCGAGCCCCGATTTTGAAAGTGTCAACAGTCACAGAAAACGTGGGGGTCGAGGTCGCGATCCCCTATCTGTCGTCGATGTTAGATCCTCGGACCGTCCCGACTCGTACGCACCTGGATTTTGGAAACAAAGTCAACAGTCACAGGGCTTGCTCGGCGATCTTTGTAACTGTCATGGCTTTTGGATCCTCGGATCCTCTTGCAGCTTGAACAATGTCAACCATGACAAAAAATTGTGCTGGTTGGGGTCGCCATCTTCGCAACTGTCATCGTTTGTAGAGGGATCGCAGAGGTCAAGTTCGAGGTCGCGATCCTCGCAGCTGTCCCCGCTTTTGCATCCTCGGATCTGAGGAACGTCACCAGTCACGGAGATCGTGGGGGTCGATGGCCGCGATCCTCGACTAACTGACGTCGCGCTTGGACCCTCGGAGCCTCTTGTAAGTTGAAATGTCTACAGTTACAAGGATTGCGGCGGCGACCCCCAACTCTCTTTAAATCCATCCTTGCTTGCAGAAAAAACACCATGTCTGTCAGAAGAGGAGGTTGCGCGGATCTTTTCGTTCGCAAACGGGGGGGCTGCACCGCAATAGATTGAGACACAATTTCCGAGACTTCCAGCTGCGCTTCCCTTCTAGGAGCTCCTCGTTCTTGTTCCAAACGTTCTGCAGAGATTCCCAGTCACTAGTGCTGTTTCGTCGATACCAGGCATACCTCTGGCCACAAGAAGCAATGGAAGCGTCTCAAACTTGGGACTTCTTTACCTAAATCAAGACGGATGTAGTCAAACATATTGCCAACTAATGTGGACCCGTGATTAATTAACCCCTCACCCCTCCTTTTAAAGGTCTTAATATTAGGATCCCTGTTATAATCCCTATTAAGGGGAAGGGTTACTAATCATGGGTGTGGGTTAACCTTGACCTCAACTCGCCCCGTACCATTTCAACTGAGCAGCCGCCGGAGGCTGTGCTTGGTGACCAACATCAGGCCAGTCTCCCCCATGGAGAGCTCGCCGCCTCTGAATGAACAGAACAGCATTTGAGCGTATACTTCGAGAAACTCGACCAGGTGCGGCAGCCCCATGTCACAGAGCAAGACAAAAATTCAAAACTTCAGCTGCTTCGCATTGTGGAAGTTGCTACATGCTGCTGCCAGGGTGACTATCACTCTTCAAACGGCACTTTTGCAGCCGCGAGGCCGCTACCGAAGTTTGTGGTATGATTCCACACCTTCGCAAGAGACCGCAGCATGCGAACATGGCAAGCAAAAGCTTGGGCTCACAGAGGAGACGAAACTTGTACGGAGGGGCCTTCACCATGGATGCTTCTGATCCATCCACATCCACACGAAAGAGACCTGATGTGCAGCTGTTTCTGTCGAGCTCATGCACAAGGCTTTTTTTGGAACACGGCAAAGAGCCTACGATGGCGACAAAAAAAGGTCGTGAACAGGGCCTTTTCCATTTCTGGAGCCTAGCATGTAGCAGAACCAACATGGCCTATACAGCTATAGCAGAACTCCACAAGCACTGCTGACAGGCAGCAGCGCCAACCAGACCTAGCCCGACCACGTGGGTATATACGGTATATACTAACATCTAGGTCACTCGGTTTCCCCAGAAAGCACGGGATCTTTATACCGCACCCATGTCGTCCCTGCAGCATTGCTGTATACACCCTACCATTCTATAGTGTACAAACCCATAAAATGCCTCACACGCGCCTGAGTCCATCCCTGCATTGCCCCCTATGATCTTTTCTCACCCCTAGATGACACCTTAAACCCCAGAGCAGGTGCTAGATAGGCACATTACAAAACACTCTTAGACTTGTTATCAGAAGCATGAAAGTTTCCTAGTTCTGCCTGGGCTTTGCCCTACCTAGCTCTAAGCTCTAAAAACCATTAAAAAAATCCCAGCTACCATTTGTGCTGTCAATTTATTTTCCATTCCATTCTCCATCATTTGAAAGCCCGAAAATACATACAGGTATGTATAAGTGTATAAATATATACATATATATGAGTTTTGAATATATATATATACATATATATATACATATATGTATACCCCTGTATATGCCCATATAGCCCTAACCTCTGTAACCCCCGTCCAGCCCATGCTGTCTACATGACACTGAACCCTAAACCCTTAAGCCTAAACTCTAGACCCTAAACCCTAAACCCCAAATGGTAGTTTCCATTTTCTTTTAGGTCCATTATCCCAATATAACCCCAATATAACCCCAATGTAACCCCTAAAGCCAGGCAACCGCCGCGCCTCGGCTGGTAAGAAGAAAGCTGGGACCGGCAGGCGGCTGTGTGGCCATGCCTGGGAGGGGACAGCAAACAGGGTCTATCTTCTTATGTCAAAGGTTTAGGGTTGAGGGCTTGGGCTTTGGGGTTTCGGAATTAGGGTTTAGGGTTTAGGGTTTAGGGTTGGGGATTTAGGGTTTAGGATTTGGGGGTTAGGGTTTAGGGTTGAGGGTTTATGATTTATGGTCCGGGTTTGGGCTTATGATTTTCCTGTAGGAGGCCCCTTCAGGAATAAAGAGGGGTTCTGCTCCTCAGTCCCTGGGCACTTGCAGTAAAATGATGCAAAAGAGTGCCAACCCTTAAACCGTAGAAAAGCTTCAGCAAGCGGCCGTATATCGCATAGCGGAATTTCGGAGCACCTGGTAGCGTTGTCCAGCTGTCCAAGATCGCTGCTTGCGCTGCCCGGGCCGGTAGAAACCTTGCAGAGCATGACACATCCTCAGACACCTCAACCCTCAACACCTAAGCCCTTTACCTTACTGGTGCTTAAGGGAGTGGATCCCTATAATAATCCCGAAGTAATCCCACTCGCCCACTTCCCCGTAAGGACCAGTAGGTAACCCATTGGACCTAGACCCGACATCCCTAAAGCCTACACACTGACCCAAGTGCTTTCAAAGAGACAACGCCACCAGCGCAAGGCTGAAGAGCCAGCTCATGCTGGAAAGGAAGAACATGGCAGTATATTAGGGGCTATCTTGGGATAATGGAAAAGAAAATGGAAGCTACCATATTATAGGGGTTATATTGGGGTCATACACTGGCTATGGCTTCACTTGCGAGGCAGGGTGACCTTGCAGACAAGGCAGCCTCTGCAGGTCCACTAACGTTCCGGCCGGGTTAATTCTGAGGCGGGCAACAACCAGATTCATTCCGGCATATGCGCACTCTCAACCTAAATGCGAGCTGTGATCAGGGACTGATTTTTTTTCGACATTTCACCGGAGCTGACGCTGCACCCCTCCCCCTGCCGCACTGCGAGTGCTGCTAGACTCATTACTGCATGGTTTCAATTAACTGAAGCGCCGAAGCCAAAGTGTGTCACTCGCAGTGATGCACGAAAAAAACACTGATTGGGGTGCGTCTGGCACTGCAATGTGCGGGACCCCAGACTCCCAGGCTCATTGCCTGCCTGCTCTCAGCACGGCTCACAGCCCCCTGCATCGGGCTGGTTCACCCTTCCCGACAAAGCCGAGGATCCAAACAGCATCTTATACTCCTACAGCTTTTCAACATGCCCTTACCCGGTTGGTGACAACATCAGTGCACTTTGGACTCATCGACTCACGTCACATCACACTTGCTCTCAGCAGGGCTCCTTGCTCACTGCTTCGGCGCATCCTCAGCATTGCTGAAACCATGATTCCCGAAAAGAAACAGCAGCAAGCATCTAGAGACTCTCAAACATGACCCACTTTCGGATAAGAAATTTACGGTCCTGAACCGCGCCCTGCTGCGCGCTCGGCTTGCTCTTCGGCTCATCTTTGGCCTTCGGCGTTTTGAAGCTACGTGGGGGGTATAAGTGTGTGTACAGGGAAAGGTAAGCACGGTTATAAGGGGATATGGAACACAAAATGGCAGCTACTATGTAGGGTTTAGGGTTATGGGATGTTACGCCCCCAAACAAAGGAGAATCAAATGGAAAAGACAAATGAAGTGGAAACTGGGATGATAGCGTGGTTCATAGGATTCAATTGTCCCAAATTAGGAGTACATCTTTGGGGATCCCTATGGACTATGGTAGTTTGCGGTTCATATTGAGACTAGCGCATGTCGGGGTGACAAAGCAAAGACTTGGCCTTCTGCAGTCTTTTAGGGTTTAGGGTTTAGGGCTGCAGGTATGGCACTTGCCTAGTCCTCCTGCTCCCAAGCTACTGTGATCGACAGTGCCCATAACGATCTGGTTAGGACTTAGATGATTCAACATGATCAGCGCAACGGCCACATTGTCCTGATCATCAATAAACTATCATGATCACTGACCTTGAGACTAGGATGGAAAGGTAGCAACGCACAGGAAAGACAGGACGACAACAGACAACCAAAACAAGCAAGGACAATACACCCTACACGTCACTAGGAGCCATGCCTTACTGAGTTCTTGGTAGGGAACAGGGGAATAAACTCCATCATAATGACTATAATCTCTCATTCCCTACTAAGAACCAGTAATATGAGTGCCATCACCCGGCCTTCTTCTTGTGGTGAGCACCTGAGCCACGTACTCCCCTATATAATCCCCTATATAAACCAAACCCTAAACCCTAAACCCTTTAAGGAGTTTAGACTGTAGCTCACCTGACTGAGATGGACTTCTTCAAAAGGCTGCTTGGTGAAGAGTTTTGGGGATGCCGGGGGTTTCGGATGATGGGGCTTACCTTTCTTCTTCTTAGTAGGGCCTACAGGAATACAGGGGTCACATACGGGTTGCAAGTTGCACATGAAGGCCACCTTGCTAGCAACACTGACTGACGTGTGATTCACAGTGCAACACAGCAGCACTGGCTCTTCAAGCCTCGCGAAGAGTCAACAAAGGATATGGAAACCCACGCTCCCGCACATATTGGGGCTTCTGCAGGCCCCTAGAACACACAGGGATCATAGTATACTATGATATCTTGTAATATATCATGATATATTATAATCCAACCTTTTGAACTTCCCCATCTTCTAGCTCATTGAAGAGCATCCCGCTTGCACAGTCAGGCGGTCTAACCCTGCACGGACCCTAGTGTAGTCAGTGTAGTCAGTGTTATAGCAGTTTGTGTCACGCAGTCGTCGCTGAGGTCAGGAACGCCCTGGCGACACTGGGGGAAGGAGGACAGCAAGTGAACAGCGCGTTCAACCCTCCACAAGAAAAAGACAACCGTGCCAGTTTGATGTCGACATTTACCTATCATTAAGAGCCTATGGCCTACTGCACCCTAGACCTCACCAAAGCTTCTGAGGCTCTTGCAGCTGAGCTTGAAGTAGTCGAGGGGGCTGTTGCCAACCTAAGTGAGATGCCCTATCACTATGACTGCACTCTCTCAAATAACAATGATGACGATTGCTTGCTGGTTCTTAGTAGGGAATAGAAGAAAGGAATACATTATTTAGGGTTCCCTTATTCCGTACTAAGAGCCAGTAAGATTGATCTGCTGCTGCCACGACCTTACGCCTCCACGCTCTTTGCTCAGTATGCAACGCCCTCGCCATCGTGCCCGGGATGCTGTGACCTTGGGCGAGCTGAGCGACACCCCTTATTGGTTTGCTGTTTAGGAACTTGAACTAAGTTGCCATGATGTGGGTATAAAGTAAATAATAGGGTTTCCATGTTGTAGCAATCTAATTTAAGTAGTCTAACAGCAAACCGGCTTTTTGTCTTTTGCTCCCCAATGGGTCTTTTCCGCCTGACGACTGCCCGGGGGGTCCTGGAGCACACTGGCGTAGGTTTTGATTTTAGGGCTTTGCTGGCATGGGGCTGAAAGCAATGGATGGGTGAAAGCTTGCACCACACTGAACCCCTAAAACACTGCAAATTACCTGCCAAGGTGGTTCAAGATTGCCTCCATTCACATCAAAATGCATTAATGACTTGTGTGGGGATTGCATGGGGTCTGTCAGGATCCAGGTAAGGTTTTGTTAAAATGTGGCTTAGGGTGTAGGCGGTTTAGGGTTACAAAAGGATTGTGGATAATTCCAAATCTGCTGGCAAAATGGTCCTTTTTGTTGGCACAAGCCGGCCCCAAGCTGACTGTGACAACAAATGACCAACCGGAAAAAAAAAAATGTCGGAAGCTCTGATGTTTAGGCATTAGGGTTTAGGCTGTTTAGGATGACTTGCAAAACAACACATCAGATCCCATATGCTTATAAGCATTCTGGGGTATGTGGTTCCACGGCTCACTGCATCATATGAGAGGACCTTCAGGGAAGCATAATCTTTCAGCTTGTAGCGCTCCGTTTGTTTAAGTACCGCATTTTCCTGCGCTCAGCAACCGTGCTCTCGAAGCAGCTGCTGTGGTCCCCCTGAACCTCTGCAAAACAAATGCCCCCGTTCGTATGCCCTACAACTTCATATTCCTCACTGTTCCCATATGCCACCTATCATTCCCTATGCAACTCACATATAACCTCCATACAATCCTTACATACCCTTATCTAACCCCCTGCACCACAATCCCTGAATTTCCAGGCTTGCTCCAAGTGCAAGACTTGAAGTACTCCACACAGGCAAGCTGATAGTGCTTGCCTTGCCAGGCAATCACAGCCATCTACTAATCTGAGAGGTCCAAATGCCAAAGGCAACAATTTGTGATGATGACAGCAGCGGAAGGACGGACGAGCCACAACTCCAGCTACTGCCGGCAACGTCGAAATCTCCATTCAAAAAATAGCCACTCAGCAATCAATTGATGTAACCAAGCAAAATACCACCTACGGTAAGGAAAGCTGCGTCCGGGTCCCTGTCAAGGACGCTGTGATTCTCTATGTCGCTAGCTGACTTACCACCCTCTCCAAGTTTTTGCATGCTGGTGCCATCGCCTTCTTTGATCAGCTTCTCAATTTCCCCGGTGAAGGCCTTAGAAGAGCCACACCAAAGAAGCACCTGCAAAGAAGACCTTGAAAGACAAGCCCGTTCGCTGCTGTCGTTCCTGCTCTTGCTGTTGTTACCAACTCGCCTGACTCCATGTGAAATAAACATTACGGCACGCACACAAGCAAGCTTTCAATTATTCTCTGGATGCAGCGTTCCTGAGCAGCTCGGAGTATTTGGGGGTTATATAGGGAGGAATACTGGAGAATGCAGTGGAAAAGTGCAGGCAAAATGAAACTGACACATCTTCAAATTGGACGGACACCGCAAAAGTGCTTAGCCTCGAGATCTGTTTTTTTGATATCCTCTGGACCTGCTTCTGAAGACGGCATGGGCTCTTTTGCAAGGCTGGACTCTCTGTATATTTGCTCTGGGCAAGTCGGATCTCCTTCCCCTAAACCCTAAACCTAAACCCTGGAACCCCAGTGAAGCGAATTAGAGATGCACTCCTTCAATAGATGTCAGCACGCTTGGGACCAGGCTACGGGTACTCGCCACCTGCACCAGCACCAAAGAGACGAAGTAAGCAAGTCTGCACTTAGGGTTTCCCAAAATTGGGGGGGGGGGTACCATTTTGGTGTCCCATAAAAAGGAAAAAAAGAGCTTAGGGTCTATAGTCTATAGTGGGGTCCCCGATGCATGGCAACTACCAAGTACTGCTGCCCCTTTCCCCCGAGCCTGAGGAGTCCATACGATACATGAGCTATAGTCTGAACTCCTACTATAGTATCCCCCTTATTAGTGAACCCCTATAATAGTCCCCCATACAATCCCCTATGTAACGCCCTAAACCCTAAACCACCCTAAACCCCCTTTATGGAATTGAGAATATAGCTCACATGGAGCCTTTGCAGCTGCAACCGCAAGGCTCCCATGTCCAGGTGCTTGAACACGCAGCCATGAACCTGCGGTCGCATAGGATGCCATGCGGGAGTTTCCACAACGTGGGGTCCCCCTTTATGATATTACATTATGCTGACTAGAGGGCACTACAAGGACCCTAAAAAGAGCACACATGGCTTAGGACATGCGCATGGCAAAGAATGGTTTGCACGCCCGAAAAACAGTAACGGACGAAGACTATGCCATGGGGAGGCACCTCGCAATAATTTGAAAATGGCAATGATATGTGCACCCTTACTACAGTGAAAATATTCCTCTAATCCAATGACATCGCCTCTAAGAATTCAAGGATGATCATGCCGCCAGTACACGTCATGTGGCTGTGCTTCAGAGAGTCCCCCTTAAATAGCTAAAATGACGCTGAACTTTGCCAAAATGGCCCTGCTCATTCATGACCACGTGGGCATTGTTGAGCGCACCGCTAAGAAATACCGGATCCGAAAAACTAATAAATAAGATCTTTCTCCGGGCTTCTCCACGCCCTCGAAGCTGAAAACATGAAAAAGCTCAAAGCGTGCCCCATCGCACTCCCCATATAGCTATAGTCTAAACTCCCAGTATCCCCCTTCACAAGAACTAGAGTTTTCCCTTATATCTAATCCCCTAAAAAATCCCCTTCAAGGAGTTTAGACCCTAAAGCCGAAACCCTCCATAACCCTCTTTAAGGACTTTAGACCACAGTACATAGAAGCTCTAAATCAACTCCCATGTGTTTGATCCCAGCCGTGGCGGTCCTGACCAGCAGCCTCACCCGGCATGCCAATGATCTTGGGGCAGCCAGTACAGTGCTGGCCTCTTGGGGCTTGGGGCTTAGGGTGATTGGGTTTAGGGCTTAGGGCTTAGGGTTTAGGCTTTAGGCTTTAGGGTTTTTTGCTGTCGCCGTGCACGCTAGTCCGCGCGCATTGGCGCCGCTACCGAAGCTGGAAAATGGAGTAAGGATCTGGAAATCTCCGCGTAAATAACATTAGGACCCATAATTCCCACCCTCCTGCCAA
>CAJNIZ010040879.1:33958-47029 GCA_905231905.1 Symbiodinium pilosum
GATGCAATCTCCTAGCCAAAGCTTGGGGAGATCGTCTAACGGTTGGCGGACATGTCCCCTCGGACGCACTGCGAGATTCGCGACCACTGAGATCCAATTGCCTTCTGTTGGATGAACGATGTAGGGCAAAAAAGGGAGCTAAATACTGTTTAGCTGACTCGTGGTCTCCCGGCTTGCCTCTGGCGGCTCTCGCGGCAATTATGTGGCCATAAAGATTGGCGGCTTTCTGTCCGTAATAGACCTGGTATTGTCTAAGTCCCTGTCTATAGAACCATAATGACAAGTGGTTGGAGCAATATCTATAGTGATGAACTAGCATACCGTTTTTCAGTGGAAGAACCTCTTGTTGAAAATATCTTTGTCTAGCATAGAAACTTTATAATAAAGGTCACAAGAGCAGTGTGGGCATGTTGCATTACCATGATATGCTCGCATCTGCTGGTTGGTCTTTTTTCTCGACTTCGAAAATGTCGAGGGCTCTGTTGGCCAAGTGCTGCGGCAGGCATCGCTAAAGGATGCAGAAGGGCAGCTGGCTTTGAATCGATGGCTCAAGGCTACATCCCTGTAAAGGGTAAGGTTCAAAATGGCCTATAGGCTCCGAATGCAATACCAAAACGGTTTGCAAAAGGGCAGCACAGGAAATTATTATAGGGAGTGAATGCATATGTCTAAGTGGAGAAGAGACAAAGGGTCTGGAGTGTTCAGCTTTGTTTTTAATGTCAATCTGATTGGGGGCTGTGCCCCTACTGTCAATCTTTGGGTGGCCTTGGCCCCCAATAATGTCAATCTGGTCCTGCTGCCTGCAGGTAATGTCAATCTGTTTCTGCTCAGGGCAGATAATGTCAATCTTGTCCTGCACAAGGCAGGTAATGTCAATCAAGAAGTCTGAGACTTCTGTATTGTCAATCAAATGCAACTTGGTGCACACTAACTGGCAAAGCTTGCCAGGACCAACCAATAAAGTAAGGAGGAGGACAATGTTTCTGAAACAAGCAACCAACACCAAACTCTTCAATAGGGCTGAGAGGATAATGGAACTGTAGCTGCAAAGTTTGCTCAGCAGAAATGTCGATAGTCAGCACACCGATACCTGCATCACCCAAGGATATTTTGCATCTTTGTGTTGTTGGAGAAAGATAGCATATGCACACTGCCACATCAACCAATGTTCTCCCGACTCTGCTAACACTAAAGTAATAGCTTCCATGATGTTGCCCTTGTTCACATGGTTCCTGGACCTAACATGGAGAACCTGATCCTTTGAGAAGGAAAGGAGAGGGAGGACATACTCAAACAGGAGAACGAGCTCATTGTTAGGGGCTTGGAGAATGGATCCGTCCGATTTAAGGAGCCCATGAATAGCTGCAAGCTGCCAATAGACTGCATCGAAGTAGAGGCTACCATATCCTCCTGCAATAGCCGCTCCCTTGTTGGTGTAGGGGGGTTCCCCCAGAATCAATGATCGGAGGATATCATTCTGATCAATATGTGCGCTGAGGTCATCGGCTAGGGTTTGGAAAAGGTCGGTAGTTACTCTAGACAGAGCATTGCTAATGAGCCAAGGGAAGACTTGTGTGGACCACTCTAGCTTAGGGGGGTTCGGAGTCTCTGTAGCCGCGTGGGCGTATGCCAAAAAAAAGGAGGATGCAATAAGCTGATTTTATGGAATAACCGGAGAATGTGCTATGTCAAATGATGCTGCCCAGGTGCCAAGGTCGAAGCGCTTCGACAGAAACGAGCCAGATTTTCTCCATATCTCTCAGAGAAGGGAAGCAAACCAATTTACTGTGTAGAATGTAGCAATAAGAACTTGGTCATCAAGGGGACCATAATTGATGATGAGGTCCTCTGTGGTGATATCCCATGCAGGGAGAGCCCAAGGAATCTTTGTGGTTTTAGGGAGAGGGAGCAAAGATTGCGTTTCCGGGTCATTGAGTTTAGTCATCCAGGAGGCTGCCCATTGTTCTGAGGTAAAATCATCCGGGGAGGTTTTGCCAAAGTAGGCTGCCATTGTCTCAAAAAAGGAGTCCGTTGTAACTGCTGCGATGTCCAAAACATCCATGTCATAGAGAGTGCGATCAAGCTGGAGCAACTGACACTTCCTAAAAGGAGGTAGTGTGGGCCAATTTTGCTGTACCTTCCAGGAGGACCAATACTGCCTATGTTCTTTGCAAAGGGAGCAGTCTTTATTGATACCCAAAGGGGCTGCGCAGATAGTGCCATACTGGGGCAGAGGATCTGGTATCAAATCCTGGTGGGATCGGGTGCTTGGAGCAATCATGACAGTTATAGTTGTAACCTAGAGCACATGTACAGGCCAGGCAGATTCTAACTTGCTGGACCAGGGCATTGTTCTTCCAACCCTTGTTGTTACCTTTGGGAGGTCGATTCTTTCCTTGGGAGCCGCCTTGCTGATGTGGGGAGGACCAATTAGAATAGTTCTGCGTGTAATGGGACCACTTTTTGCCCCAACTGTCATAATCATTATCATCTTGATTCTTCCAGTCGGTTCTATGGTCATGATCTCTTTCTTTGTTTCTGCCCTTGGGGCCTGGGGAGCTTCCTTTCTTTCCTTTGGAGTTCTTGGTTTTGCCCTTGGAGGATTTTCCAGAACCTTTGGAGGATCTTGGTTTAGGGGCTGCACCCTTTCCAAACTCTTCGGGGTTAATACCATAATCTTGGAAGGCCTGGGTTGTGAGGGGGAGCAGTCCTCCTGCACCCTGAAATGGCAACATGGGGTGAGACTCCAACAATTGTCCTAGAGGTTCACTCATCTTCACTGGAAAAATTAGGTATGGAAAACATGCAAGGTGAGACGGAGTGTTGGCAAGATCAAAGGCCTTATCAGCAGAGGAGCGGGACGTTGTAGTTCGATCGGTGATCGCCCGTTTAAGGGCCTGAATCAGCACCATGGTGGAGCGCATGCGTTGAGAAAAAGCGCTGTGCCACTGCTGGAGAACGGCGTCATAGTGCTTCTCGGCGATGAGGACCAAGCAGCTGTAGCGTCGAGGGAACCTCGGGTCGAGGACATAGCTAACCTGAGCAAGGAGCTGCTGCTGCGGCTGATCTTTCGCCGTCCAGATCTGCAGCGTTTGCTTCCATGTCTGTAACTCCGCCGTGGGCTCCAGTCGCCCAAGGATATCCAGTAGAGCAAAGTACGGTTGGCTGGCGATTCTGTCGTCTGTGGGCTGGTCAATCTCCACCTTGACCCTAGTATCAGAGGCGTTTGGAACTTTCCAGTATTTTTTGCTATTGCGCATGGAGGTCTGAAACTGTCTGGCATAATTCTCAGTTGTAAACTCAATTCTCACAGTAGAAGAAGTGGAGGTCACCAAGTGGTTGTGCAGGGCAGCCACTGATTCTTGGCTAAGGCCAGCTCCATACAGAAAATGATTGATATTGCTTTCCAACACAGCCTTTGAAGTAAATGGAGGGAGATCATGCAGGAGGAGAGTCTTGTTGGCTCGACTTTGCTCCAAGGACTGTACCTGAGCAGAGAGCTTCTCATTGTAGAACTGCTGCATAGCTGTTTCCGTGGCAACCTGGTTGTAGAAGAGATCACACTGTTCAAGCAACTTGGTCATGTTGGGGAGGACACTTCCTGTATGATATGTGAGCATAGCTTCCCGAACTGTGGGCTCCAGTGAATCATCAATATTCGTGTCGGAGGTCGCACTGGCAAAATCCCGCTTACGGGCTGGCGAATCCTCCTGAAAACAACCTGTGGCGGGGTCGTACTTGTGGAGGTCGACTCGTCGATGTATGACTAGGAAATCCTTTCTGGCCTGCTGACTGTGTCGGAGGTGCTGTCGCAGCGAAGGGTCCAGTTCCGTATAATCAACTCCTAATCCTTGGAGGGCTCCAGCAAACTCTGGGTCAATATCGGTGATGCTCTGTGAATCTTCTTCAGTCTTCTGCTTCTTAAGTGGAGAGGTTGGAGGACTCGGCTTGTGACTTTTTCCAAGCTTTGAATTGCTCAAACTCTTCCAGTTCTTCTTTCGTCATGGGGCTGTCCTGAGACAGCTCTTGTTTGGCCATGGCGGCATAGGCTGGGCTAGAATGAAGGGGCCACTGTGCCTTGTGCCAAAAAGCCTACCCTAAAACCTAACCCTAGTAATTGTTCTTCTTAGTAAATTTGTCGGAGGGGAGGAATGTCCTTGATCTTCCTTGCGTGAGTTGGAACCATGTTAGGTTCAGGGTTTAGGGTGTGGGTAGGAACCCCTGTATGTTGCATTCGGAGCTGCATCCTGTCATCCTGCCCTCGAGGGCCCAGTAGCTGTCTAAATTCAGGAAGATGCCTGAACTATGCCCCTAAACCCCGAACCCTAAACCCAATGCCAGTGAAGAAGATACCCCACGCGCCACTCGGAATCCTAATCTCATTCAAGGTATACGTTAATGGAAAAGAAATTGGACTCTACAACTTAGGGTTTAGGGTCTTGGGTTTAGGGAAATAAAATGGAAACTACTATAGTATATTGGGGTTATATAGGGATAATGGAAAAGAAAAAGGCAACCAATACAGTATAATAAGGTATATAGGGAGGATATTGGCCGAGGCTTGATATGCTAAATCATTCCCCCTTTACAATAACAGCCGCCTAATAGAGCTGGATTGTACGAAAGGCCTCCGTCGAGGTGTTTCGCATGGGCATCACCAGCTGCATGCCCATCTCCTGCAAGACAGAAAGCATGCAGCACCTTTTCCTTCGTTTGCACAAAACTGCTTGCAGACCTTGCATGCATGAACCCTTTGTGCTGGAAGAACACGTGAATGCAAAGTCTCATCTCCAAAAGAAAGGTAGCATAGACAAATGGGAGTAGAAGCTCCTCCTGTAATACCCGAATCCTTGACTTGCATTTGTCACTTGAAACCCTAAACCCTGAACCCCAAAACCCCAAAACCCTAAACCCTAAACCCTAAACAAAAAGCACTTGGACTACAAAGAAAGAGGGTCTGCCTTCTGCAATCCACAGGAGACCTCCAAAAGTCCATGTGCAAACATCACATATCTCCCGGATGCTAGAAACCTTTAGGGTTTGAGGTTTAGGGTTTAGGATTTGTCAAGACAGAAGAAGTCTTGGAATACTCTGTGTCCTGTGTGAAATTCTCTGCAGATGACTATACTGGTATCTACATGGTAGCTTCCCAAAATCTGGGGATCCCAATACAGACCCCATAATCCATAATCCTCAGATTGGAACCCCCAATATGTTACCCAAAAAATTTGGAAACCCTCTATCCTATATATGGTAACCCTAATTTTGGGAAACAAATCCTCTGGAAAGGGCACGCCTGGAGCTGTCGAATGAATGGGCCTATTCGCGGATCCCCCAGAGCTATGTGGACGCCTGGTGGGAGATCACATAAGGGTTCTGCAACTAGTAGGCTTTAGGGTTACGGTTTACGTTTAGGGCTTCTCTTTAGACTTATGAACCCTAAACCCAAAAACATATTACGAAACAGTAGCTTTACCGGAAGCTGTACGTGATCATAGCTTGGGTGTTTCCCGCTGCGATTGTCCAAAACACTACTACTCGCACTTCACCACACGATGCAACGAAAAAAGTTTCTGAAGACCATTGTGCTTTCAGAATCTACATGGGATTCCGTTCTTGGTTTGGAACGGGATAGGTGTGGCAGTCCCAGTGGCCAAGGGGCTCCGACAATCAACAAAACCTTCAATCAACATGTCTGCAAGCAATGCAAGGATGCCAACAACGGCTACAACTGAGCATCGATGCGAAGAGGGGTTTCACACCATCCGCTCCAGTATGACACTCCAAGAAGACGACGAAGATCCAGCCCCAAATCTCGTCACTTCTTCCGAGTATGGTGCCTTCCAATAACAGTACGGCCTCTAACCATTAGAGTACCCACCAACGGGCCATAATTTAATAGCCCTCCATGTGAACCAACCCTACCCACACATTTGCACAAGCTATGCCCAAGGTATACGTCATTCACAAGAACCTACATTTTCCCCATGTAGACTTAAGGCTTCAAGATTGGTGTTCAGGGTTTAGGCTCTGCATCAGGCAAACATGCATCAAAGGTGCGATCGTAAAGGAAGACGAATCCCCCTGTAGATGCTTATTCATACATCAGCGATTCCCACTGTAGACGCTCTAGTCGGCCAGTCTTCCGGAACCACCTAAATTCTACGCCTAATGCCGCATGAGCACCCTGTTTGGATGTCAAAACGCACAAAGAAAGCTGCATACAAACGCTGCTTAGTCGGTCTCTGTATGACCTTTTGCTTCATACTAAGAAGCAGATGGCCTATCTTCGACATGGCTTCGAGAAGTAGATGCGCTGTGGATGCAATTAACAATATCAGCTGATGTGCGACCAACCCACGCCTCGTACTTAGCCAATGATCCCCAGAACAGCTGGCTAGATAGGCGGCACACTAGTGCCACCTGCAACAATGGTCCACAGAACATCTATATAAGCAAATAGCAGAACATTGGTGTTAGCTGTAACAGTAACTAAACAGGACCAAAGGATACTGCCTGGTTACAACCGCCCTGGCCCTAGGTTTAGGGTTTAGGGTCCCAAAACCATGAATCACATGAGAATCTGAGTTTCCATATCATGTTCCATTTGATTTTCACTATTGATGCAATAATATCCCTGCTCCGGACATAATCCCTCGAAAAACCCTACACAAACCCTATGTATCACCATGTACCCCTATGTTTCCCCATAATTTTCCTAGAATCCCTAAACCCTAAATCCCTAACTCCCTGAGTCCCTGAACTATTGGGGCTTCAGATCCTAAACCCTAAACCCTCTGAACAGCCTTGAAAGGCAACTTCCAGGCTTGCGGACAGGAGGTCCTTGCGGACTGAAACCACCCAGGTTTACTTACTGGTGGTTAGTAGGGAAGAAGGCAGTTACATGATAATAGGGTTTAGGTTTAGGATGTATTGTCCATGGCTTTGGGTTTTATTGCTTAGGGTTTAGGGTTGATTGCTGTGCGGGGCGAACAACTTTCTGTTTTCTTTCTTATGCCTCTTTCGGGGCTTAGGGCATAAGGTTCGGGGTTTAGCTTTCTTTTCGTTTTTGGTTCGTAAGGTTCAGGGCTTGGGTCCCCATAGAGCCCAATACACTTGAATTTCAATGGAAGGCGAGACCTGTCAAGACTGGACAATGAAATGGATAGCAAAATGAGCTTTAATCTAAACTCCTAGTATTACCCTTTATAACCCTAGGGTTTAGGACCTAGCGTCCAGGGTTTAGGGTCTCGACTCCTAGCATAGCATCCCCCACAATAAGCCCCTATAATGCTCCCCTATAGAAGCCCCTACATAACCCCCTTCAAGAGTTTTGACTACAGTTCATAAGCAAAAGGAAGTGGACGCTGGGTTCATGTAAAGGGGGCTCATATGGATAGAAGGCCTGAAGTAGGGGAAAGGCCCTAAACGATACTAGGACTCCTCAGATCAATAGGGTATACCCTAAACCCTAAAACCCTAAACCCCTAAACCCTAAACCCCTAGACCCCTAGACCCTAGACATGTTCCTTCATCACGGGGTATTGGGTCACCATGAAGTTTTCGGTGGCCACGAAAGATCTGCAACTCTTCACCCGAGACAACAAACCCTCAATCCTGAACCCTCACGCTTTGAATATACACCCTACACACGAAAGCGTCAACCCTGAATCCTAAACTCAAAACCCCAAACCCTGAATCCTACAATCTAAACCTAAACCCTAAACCCTTTCTTTATTGGGGCTCTCAATCGGGAGCGCCGGCTGCAGCCTTGAACTTCTTCGCCACGATCAGCTTCAAGGAGCTGGCCGGAACAAAGGCCTGGCCATCAGCGGCAATCATTCGAATACATTTAGACTGTAGAAAGAGGGATATATAGGGATCTATGGGGATGCAGAGATAGTGTTCAGGCTTTAGGGAAATGGATTTAGGGTTAGGGTTGTTTTGTTTAAAGCGCCAATTTTCGCCGCGGGGCAAGAACAATCTCGTCGGTTTCCAAAGGAACCCAGTCCGTGCTTGAAGCTGACACTTGATTGCAGCCAGGCGACGTTGCTGGGGACCAGATGCCTGATCCAAATCTAACCCAAGTCCTTTCTTCGTCGCACCACTCATCCTCCGCCAAGTGGGCCTTATCCCTATATAGCCCTACCTTACCCAATATTATCCCAACAATACCCCATCTTATCCCTGTATTATCCTATATTACCCTATATTATCCCCATATAGCTGCTTCGTTTTCCAGAAGATTCCTTTCCATGTCGACTGCCTCTTCCACCTCCTGCTGCTCCGTCCCCTCATCCTCCCCTCCTCCTCCTCCATGAAGAATTTTTATAGGCTCAGCGTAGGATGAAAGCTCAGGGTTCAGGGCTTCGGGGCTTAGGTGGAGAGGATAGTCCAAAATGGACAAGATAGTGAAAAATGACACTGAAACCGGATTTGAATTCGGGTAAGGATGGAATGTGGGGGCCTAATAACTGCTATTCTGAATATGTAAGGATCGCACGCAAACAATTCAAGTGATTACTCAAGCTTCGCAATGCTCCAGGCATCATTGTGCAGGATGAGAGAATACGATGGGAAGGCTAGGAGTCCTATTCAAACAACTTGCTATTGCTCGCTCCCCAGACTACCTCAGGTTAAGGTACTATCAGAAATAGGTGTTGATGTTGGGTTGTTGAAACAATGAGGGTTATAGTAGGTTTGGGCCTACAGTGGCGTCTAAACCCTCAACCCTAAACCGGTCCCCTTGTGTACGGAGACTGCCATTTTTGAGCTATGGTGTAAACTCCTAGTATCCCCCTTAATAATTCCTATAAGAATCCCCTACAAATACTCCTAGAAAACCCTATAAAATCTCCTATATTACCCCCTTTAAGAAGTTGAGACTATAGCTCATTTGGACGGCGCCTTGCCCTTCTTCAGTACCACACGTCTCCCCGCGATGAACGCGGGAGGAACCTGCCAGATGACATGCTCGTGTTTAAGGTTTACGGTTTAGGGTTTAGATTTTACAGTTTCGAGTTTAGAGTTTAGGGTTTAGAGGGTTTAGGGTTTAGAGTTTAGGGTTGAAAGGGATTAGGGTTTAGAGTTTAGGGTTTAGAGTTCAGGGTTCAGGGTTTTGAGTTTAGGGTTTAAAGGGATTAGGGTTCAGAGTCTAGGGTTTAGAGGGATTAGAGTTTAGGGCTTCTTAGGGGTTGAGGGTTTAGGGGTTTCAGGTTTAGGGGTTTAGGGTTAAGGCCAAAACGACAATCGTAGTATCCATTCTTAAAACTGGCACAGTGACCACGAGATTTGTCACCTAAATCCCTAAGCCAATAACCTGAAACTCATAAATCAACAAGCCATGAGCCCCCAAACGCAGAAAAAACCCCAGACCCGTACAGATATACCTACTTCTAAACGTTGCCTGGAATAATCATGCTCCTTCCTGTCGCTTCTTTTGGGACATAGGTTTTGATTTTACGGGACCTTTTCTCCGAGGCACGAGTCCTTCGAAATGCTGTAAGTAGGTTTAGGGGGGCAGAGTTCAAGGCTAGGTGTAGGCATTAGTGTTTAGGAGTTATGGGCCAATCGTCCTTGTTTGATGACTGCGGCTGCACACACTTGGAATATGGAGGCTTCTCGGCTTCTCAAACAAGAGCGACGAATGGGGACCCCTGGGATGCGTTATAGGGATTGCCAAAGGGACTATTTGGGTTCCTACCCACGATTCTAGAAAGGGATTTGCTATAAACTCCCATATCCCTTGCACACTCCTTACATAGCAGAACCGGTGCACATTCTCGATGAAATCTGCCAACATTCCCCCTAGCACAAAATCCCACCTGGGTGAATGGCATCTCGTAGAAGTTGCGCTCGAATTCCGGGCGCCTTATGACGGCCAGAGCTGGTGAGGTGTAAGGTTCAGGGACCGAGGGCTTCATCATCCCATACAACCTGGGAGTGACGCCTGCACAAAGCTTAAGCTGAGACATCGGGACAGGGGGTGTGGGTTTTTGACTTGACGGGATTAGGGCTTGAGTCTTGAGGCCTAGAATTCAAGGGAGCAGAGCTAGAATTCACACAGAATCGGAATAAGCATGCAGATTTTTCAAGCAGTTGCAAAGGCACAGCAAATTACCTGCAGAGATGTTAGCCCCTCCTGGCTTTTATTTGTGTATGGAACTGGACACCCAATATATATGCCCACCAATATTCGTCAGGTTTCTTAAATACACAACCTAAGCACAAAAACCAGAAAATGCAATCTTACTTATTTCACCTACTGGGGCAGGTAGATGCAGGTAATCCTCACGATCTGTGCAGGTACTTCCATTACACATACCCCCAGATACAAAAATCATGATGGCACAGATTCCCAGAAAACACCCGCAATGACAGGAACCTCAAGCCCACCCTGAAGGCCCTAGATGCCCTTGAAAGGAATTCATTACACCCAGTAATAGTGACTATAGGGAATAATAGGGATTATATTGGGGTCCTCTTATGTTCCCATTATACCACTGTTGCAGGGTGGGGGGTCCTCCTATGGAATTCAATTCGTAGCCCACACGCGCCAACAAGCATCCAAGGCCATACTCATGAAGTGCATAGGTATATGTAGGGTGTAAGGTTTTGAGCATGATATGGGGGAATCCTTCTGGTACCCTCATCTACGATAGCTGCTGTTCTAGAAACTCTACTAAACCCTACACCCCAAAACGGGTGACCCTAAGCTTAAACCCTAAAGCCCCCAAAGGAGGACCCTAAACCCCAAAAAAGAGGCCCTAAACAATAAACACCACGAAAGAATGGACCCTAGACCACCCAAAAAAGGGCCCCTCAACCTAACCCCCCTCCCCCCCCCAAAAAAAAAACATTCAACCCAAAACCTTAAACCCCAAACCCTAAGCCCCAAACCCTAAACCCTCAACCTGTGTCTGGGAAAACTCTGAGAAGCTGACCCATCTCGCCAGGTCTTGGCCTCAGGCTGCAGGGATCTTTTTTGTGCTTGGGGTTTTGGGTTTAAGGCTTTGGGTTTTTTTGCTAACGCCGGGCGCGCATGTTGCTAGCGTGCATTGGCGCAGTCCCAGAAGCTCTCAGTGCTCTTGATATACCCGCGTATACCGTGTTATCACCAAGTATGCTTCTACCCGAGTTTTGGTCCCATTCAGCTTTAAACTTTAAAGTGTCGCTTAGTGGTTACTTCGATCCAATAGGGAATCTTACCCCCCCTACGTCTGCCCGTAGTTTTGATCCTATCTTTGTATCCCGTGTTGAAAACTACGTTCTTTAGGGGGTCGTGGTCTGAGGCAAGGAACACTTGTTCAAGGAGTTTGTGGTTTTTGGAGGAGGAAGTCAGAGGGTTTCTTTGGGTAACGGGCTCTACGCCATACTTCGTTGTTGGTAATTCTGGAGTAGAACGAGGCCTTAATGCCTACAATGCGCCGTAAAAACCTGATATAGAAAGCATCAATACGCTTAAGGAATTTGTCCTGCAGGGTACGGGTCTCGAGGCCGTAGATTAGGGTTGATAGGAACACCGACTGAAAGATCCTAAGTTTGGATTTACGTGAGAGGGAACTGTTCCAAAGTAGCCGTAGCTTTTTGTAAGAGGATTCTGCGATACCTGCTCTATGTTTAAAGGCTGTGTCGAAGCCCTTATCCCAACTTATTAGGCTGCCTAAATATTTGACGTGCGTTCTGGTCTGTACTAGCTCCCCGTTCTTGAAGCGGACTTTAGGGGGGAATTTGCGGGGGTCGTGTAGCACTTCCGTTTTAGTTTGGTTGAGATGCATGCCGTACATCTCCGCTTGTACCTCGATGGTGTGGAGCAAGTGCTCCATTTGCGTTGTGGTCAACGAGATTAGGAGAGTATCGTCGGCATACTCCAGGTCGTACGTAGGGCGGCCTACTGACCATGTATTAGTGGCTATGCCTTGACTGAGAAGCGACATGTCTACGTCCTCTACAAGTACCGTCAAGACTCAAGACCATGATGAATAAATAGGGGCTCTTTGGGTTTTGGGTTTTTAAGCTGTCACCAGGTTCAGTGGTAGGGTCTTTACAACACTACAATTCATAAGAATCATTGGGGTTACCAACATGAGCTCAGATGAATCCCCAAACAAACTCCAAAATCTCTTTTCTATATAACTTAACGCCTTTTTCAGTTCATTGTTCCATGTGTTTATCCATTATGCCCAAACGCTTTACCCCAAACACTTCCGAAATTGGGTAGTTTCCGCTGTCCTCTTCATTCCCGTATACTCCTTTCCAGCAGGTGTCGCGATTATGCTTACAAAGCCATCAGCATGATCTAACAAGTGCAGAAATCATGGTCCATTGTTCCGGTTCACTGTTCAGTGAAGTGTAGGACTAAGTATCACTTGACCACTTTTGACAACCAAAACCAATGGCGAGGACCATCTGCAGCCCAGCCACACCAGCCGTGCATTTCTGCAGCATGGACAAGGACGGCCCGGGCCCATCTCGCTGTTCCTCGAACCTAGCATCTTTTCAGACGATTCCCGATTTGACCCCTCAGAACCCCGTACATAACACGCTATATACCCCTACACCCTATATGAACCTACACCCTTGCCAGTCATCTCTTCGTCTTCCTTGTTGAATGCATCAAAACCCCAACATACCGCAACCTGCATCCTCAACCCCTGTCCCTAGGCTTTAGGGTAAGGGTTTAGGGTTTAGGGCTTATGGTTTAGACAGTTTGAGGTTACACCGCACTGAACTCAAATCCCCAAACCCTAGTAGACCCTTAGCCCTAAACAGCAGCTTCCATTTTCGTTTCCATTCCCTTATGCATGCCCATAAAATCCTATATGCCCCAAGATATCTCCATATGATCCCGGTATACCCCTATATCACCCCATATACCCCTACATATTCTATGCCTAAACTCCCCTAAACCCTAAACCGTGTATTATATAACCCTGTGCCCTCAGGTGTCGGACAGGCGCCTCTGCACTTGGAGGCCGGCAGACTCCAAGAACGCCTGGGCAGAAGTAGTTTAGGATCTAGCGTCTATATCTTATTAGGGGGTTATGTCGAGATATATGTATATATATATAT
>CAJNIZ010040890.1:0-29159 GCA_905231905.1 Symbiodinium pilosum
CGCCGCCGCCACCGCCACCGCCACCTCCACCAAGCCAAGAAGAGCTACTGCTGTCCTTTCAAATAGCCCAAGCATTAACCACACAAATACAAAGTTTGACATCCAAAATACTTCAAGCCCACACAGCAGTCATGCCGACAGGGCAGCCACATCACAATGATGATCGATAGCCAGGAATCAGAAGCACAAGAAGAGCTCCACCCACCACCGCAAAAGCAAGAGCAGAGCCGGCCGCAGCAAGACAGTCAGGCAGCCGCACAGCCATGGCCACTACAACCAACACCACACTCAGACAACCCAGCAGAGAAAGCAAGCGTGGAGCCTAAACAGCAACCAGCCGAACAGACAGCAGCAGCCAATCAACAACTTTGGCAGCCGCAACAACAACTAACACCGCAGCGGAGCCAACCACCAGCGCAACCAACACCCATCTCCATGCAACAACCATGGTGGGTACTCGGCTTGCGTGCAAACAGAGCCAGCACAACACCGGCTGCTGCAGACGCCGAAGCCCCCGCAGAGCAACACCACAGACACCAAGCAAGCCCAACAAACCCCCTGCAAGCAACATCGCACATGCAGTCAACAGCACACCAACCGCCGCAAGTGACACCGCAACCATGGTGGATCCTGGGGCAACACCCTACACTACAGACCACACGCCGCCGAAGCCGCTCACCACGACATACCGAAAGCATACCCACAGCAGCGCTAGCCCAGCAACAGCCGCAGATGACGCAGCCGGACGTGGACACACAAGACGACGGCCAGCTGAACCAGGAGGCGCGCAAGGGCAAGCGAGGCAACCCCCCCGACGGCGAAGCAACCGACAACAAGGGCCAGGGCAAGCCGAGGAGCAGACACGACACCTGAGTGCTGCTACAAGACCTACTGAGGGAAACCTCACCTTGGCGCAACAAGTTTCACGCTTCTAAGGCAAGCCAACCATACCTGCATCCCTCCTCACTACATTTCAGCATAGGCCATAGCAAAGCAGGTACAAGTTGGCATAAATCCAAGAGTTTCTTTTGCAGGAAAGTTGCCAAGCAAAGACACCAAGTAGCGTTTAGGCTGGATCCTTTACTTCACTAAGTCTTGCATCATCAAGTGTTTTTGGCAGCGAGTCCTAACACGCACCACGAACAGAGGCAACCAGTCCAAGTGCAGTGAGAGGCTGACTTTCTGATGCCCTATTAAGTGTTCAGGATGTTTTACTATGGTGTTGTTAACCCCAAATAACCTCACAACACTTGGCAGCTGCAAATGTTCAAGCCATAGACCTGGGTTTTGGAGCTGAGTGCAGCAAGTGAGTTGCAGCAGAACCTAGATTGCACATCGGGAGCCAGGAAGGGTGCAGAAGAGGGCGTAGTGCAGTTCTCCATAAGCTGTTTTTCGCAGTTACCCCCTGAGTGATTACCATGCACCTTCTGGCAAACCGACACTTTGCTCCAAGACCACTTGTAACTGGGAAGCTAGTCAACAGTCCACAAGTTGTTTTGCACAGTTACCCCCAGTCAAGTGATGTGGTCAACACAGGCCAGCCACAAGGCATCTGTTTGTAGAGCAAGGAAATCCCAGAGAGTTGCTTAGACGGTCCTTGTCGAAGCGGAATTTGTAGTCCCCCCTTACTGATAACCTTCCTTGAAACTTTTCATCTGTGCACGCAAACATGCTTACAAGGGCAGCCTTTTTCACCTTGCAAGGATACGACTTGCAATACACAGTTTTGGAGCATGGGCAACGCAGTCAGATGACATTATGTTCTAGGTCCCCTATATAGGCCAGGAAATTAAGCCCTCACTCTGAAACAACGAGGGGTCACTTAACCTGTCAGCCCAACACGGGCTGGGCATTGAAGCCCGGAGGTGAGAGCAATCTCGCCTCCATAGCCTGAACGAAAGAAACAAAGAAAAAGAGAGACAGAGAGACAGAAAGTGAGTCCCCGACCAGACGCGGACCTGTGCGTGGGTGCGGCGCTGCGCGCCGGGGGGGCCGTAGGGTCCTCTAACACCCGAAGAAGAAGAAAGAGAGAGAGCTGTCCTGTGAACATAATGTCATTGACATCCTCATGACCAATAGAGAAATGTAGCCATTTTGGCTCAAGCCGCTACCACATCAAGCCCCTCAAGCACACTCCGTGAGCCTGCCAGTCACTCCCCTTTCCTGACCGTGCTGAGTGGGCTGTAGAGGCAACTTCTCCTTACTTTGGCCAACCTTTAGGTCGGGGCTATCACCGACCAGGGCAAGGTTGTTGCACTACACTTCTTCGCCTTTGTCACTGTGGACACCAACTCCTACAAGTTCGGAGCTCAACGGTGTCAGTTGCTGCATGACAAGCCTTTGACCCAGGTCTCCGCTTTCCCTGGACAAACTACCAGCACTTCGGCCACGCTGGGAGATAACCACCAACCTGGGCAAGATCGTGACTCTGGCAACTCCACCTTTGCGGCAAACAACAACCATGGCGAAGAGGGCTAAGCCAGAAGCCCCCATCGAAGTGGACAGCGACAATCCAGGCATCAAGAGACCATGCCCTAGCCCCAGTCACGCAGACCAACAGGGGACACCTTTGACCTTGCAAATGTTTCAAAATGTGATACAACCGTTGATTGCCAAAGTAGGCACAATGGAGACCAGGATCAGGCAAGTGGAGTCAGCATTCACTGAAGGAGCAAGTCACCTTGTTGACCGCTATCACGAACACCCAGCAACAGCACTCCACTGACTTGGCAAGCCTACAAGACAAGGATCGGGTCTACCAGCAAACATTCCAAGAAATACATCAACGACTGCCGCCCAGGTCCACATCCACCACCACAGCCGATGACAGACGTCTGGGAGAAACTGAGCCATAGGTATTTGGGTTGGCCATTGGGAGTGAATGCTTCGGACATGTCCATGTCCAACTGTAGGCTCCTGCATGCTTCTTGTGCCAAGCTCAGGGTGTATTAGCGTCTTGGTCGTCTGTCCAACCGCCCATGATGAGTGCTGGTTACCGGAACGCCGACGAGCCGGGTTTGCGGGAAAGGTGAAGCGCCTCATGTTGGAACAAGGGGCTAGCAAAAGCATGCTACAGATCGAGTTTGCAACAGGCACAGCGTGATACAATGGACGCAAAGTGGCAAGCGCTACAACATCACCACCATCTGGGCAAACGGTGGATAAGTCCCCCTAGGATGGCTCGATGCCGAAGGCGTGGGGCAGCATACCATGAAAACCAAAGACGCCATCACCACAGCCTGGAACGCACTCATGCAGCTTCTGCTGCAGTGAAAACGGCCGCGGCACGTCGAGCAGAAAATGTTTCACACAAAGACGCGCTGAGGGGTTCTGAAGAGCCAATGCCTGCTGGAGATTAGTGCAGTCACATGCTTGCACCTTGTGCACTACTAGAATTCTTCCCCACACTAATTTTGTTGTTTGGGCAAATCTCCGCTCAAGTGCTGGCCAATGAACTCGTTAACCAGCCACACAAAAATTCCTCGAAATAAGAAAGCCAACAAAAGTGAGACGGCCGCAGTTTTGCTGACGGGGACAGCAAACCCAAATTCACGCACAATTACGTCGTGGACACAGTTACCCCAGAGCAGTGTGCCAGCCAGTAATTTCTCATTACAAAAAATGAGGCCAGAACCCACTAACCACATTGCACCTCATCTCATGCTGCATTCGATCATGCACTCTTACTGGTCACAACTACCTTCAAGCCTCATGATGAAACCTGCCATGTGTAAGTGAAACGTTTATTTATTTCACCAACAGAGCCTACAAGGGCTGGGCAGGTGCCCGGGGGGACCCAAACTGGGTCTGCTCAGAGCCCGAATGAAAGAAAGAAAGAAAAGAGAGAGAGAGCGAAAGAAAGACAGTCAGAAGGATGGGGAGGGTGCGGCAGAGGCAGAGATGTATGTAAAGGTAGCGGGAGAGAGATGTTGCTTAGTTGAGAGGATCAGGATAGAGAGGAAGAGTGAGCGAGCATCCACAGACCCAGAAATAGCTTGATGACTCAAAGCCTTGGCAAGTCAAATCAAGGCGACGATGGCTCGTGCGGAGCTTACAGTGCCGGCTCAAGCAATCCTTCACATCACGTAGTCACCCTTCTTGCAGGCTCGCGGGCTGCGTACGAAGACTTTAAAGAATGGGCGCACAGTCATCTGGACAAGATGTACAAGACCCTTTCCTTTAGCGTTATTGCAGCGCGCATGAAGGCAAGAGCTTCAACTTTGAGCACATATTTATCAGCTAGCTAGGGATATCAGGTCAAGCGAGACACTTGCGGTAGCCTTTGACGGACGGTCCTGCAATACACGCATAGCTTGTCTTGTCCCTTCCTGTCGAATGTTGTTTCGCGTGCATTGTTCCTAGTAACGAAACACGCCTTCAGGGGTCCTGCATCGAGTTGCAAAGCTGCGGAGCCCAAAAGAGGGTAATTCGACCTTATCTTGTCCAACGTAATTTTCTGTACCACACCTTAAGCAATTGAGCAATGAACCTAATCCTGAGCCCATGAAGCGCGAGCTTCTGAGCCTGATGTGGTCTCTCAAGTAGAGACGAGGCCGCGTTCAAGTGCGCGTGGAAGACGAACTCGCCGTAGCGGGCAAGCTCGGGCTCGGACCTTGGGAGGGAGATTCAAAGCTTAGAACTGCATTGCTCGAGCAACCTTGGCTTGCGCTCAGGGGCAAGAAGATTCGTTTTGCGGCATCCTGGCGCCACTGCCAGATAGGGCTTCCTCGAACAAAGAGCCCTGAAATTCCACTGTGTGCGTCCTTCCGACTAGCTCAGGCACGAGCTCTTCATCATCAGCCAAGGGTCGTTCGACCTCTACCCCAATGTCAGGCTTGTGCTGGCACGGCGCCATTTGCGCAGCCAAGCTCTGTTGACATTGTAGATGACGTGTCGGATGGGCATTTGGGGGCATTTGGGGGCATTTTGTTTCGTGTCATCGTCAGTGGACTCACAGTCACTGCTTGGCAGTTGTTGTGCTCATTGCTGTCAAGACCTGCAAGCCGGAGTTGCATCTCAGTAGTTGCTAGCTCAACTTTCCAATGCACAAATCTGCCTGAGTAGCGTCTCAGCGCCATATCGCGAGGTAGGGTCGAGTGCATGAAGACCTCATGCCCCACTGTCTTTCAGCCTGTCAGGATGCAGGGGAAAGCAAAGGTGAAGTCCGCCGAGGTTCGTCTGCGGGGAGCTGCGGGGCATTTGGAAAGTTGCATTGAGTTGATGCTGTGGATCTGCTTCTAGCGTCCTAAAGAGCTACCAAGTTTTGAAAGCGCAGCTGAGCCTGGCAGGCAGTCTACACCAGCACCACTATGACAGAGCACCTTGACTGCGGTTTGGGAAGATGCTTGTGCTGGGTTGGGAAGTTCTCAAGTCTTAACCCACCGACCAGCAGTTAAAGAAGCCGACAAAAAATGCTGTTACGGTATCAGTTGCACCTGCAAGAGCCTTCCGCAAAAAGACGTCCTCCTATGAACTCATTTCGTGCAGTGGGGAGAATCCAAACCGAGAACATATGTCAGCTTTTTGTGCAAACCTGAGGGCCTGAGGGTAGGCAATTTGTAAATTTGCCGGGCTGACTTCCTGAGCATCTACAGTCGAAATGCCGCAGAGGCTCAGTTTTGTTTGCTGTTACATGTGAAGCCTGCGCAAGGTCCAAATGCTAAACCTCCACCGCTTAGTTTGAACGCCTTCAATCACGTTGAGCTTGCTCACATGAGGCTTGCTGTTTTGTAGATGAAGGACTTACTTATAGGACGGGAATATCCATAAAAAAAAACAACGCAGAGAATGACAACCGTCAGAAAGCTTCAGCGGACAGATTATCTAAGGCGTCTGGTGAGGAAGCAGCAGTTGCCTGGACGAATTATCATAGGGTTCCCATGATATCAAGAGTTTAGGAGTTCTCCAGCAGGCTCCTCCTGTTGTTTGCCACGGCTGCCAGCTGCTTTGCAGTGGATCCAAGCTGGACGCGTATTTGCAAATGCCTACAGACGTGTTTTAAAAGATACAGTCCTGCGGTACAGGCTAGAAGATGCTAGAAGCTCACGTTTCCTTGTGCCTCTGTTAAGATACTTCTGGTCACCTGTGGATGCCGTGAGAAGCACTTGCTCTAACACTTGCTCTCAATTCGTACATTCCATTATGCAAGTCGTCACAAGGTCGCTTTACATCGCTCTGCATCATAATTGGAATGGGCCTGTTCTGACTAGATATGACTAGTCCGTGGTTGAGGGCCCGGAGTTAAGTGACGGAACTTGCCAACTGCCAGGTTTCTCCTCGGCTTGCTGGGAACAGCCACTTGTCCAGCGTTGACACGTCAAAATGATGAATGATCCCCCTACTTTTCCGAATTCAGCTCCGACTTGGGGATTCACAGCTGTTGGGGAGCATGTGCTCAGTGCACCTATGCTTCTCAGATATCGGATGGCTTGAATTCAGGGGACGTCGTCAGATTATTGCACGAAGTCCCACGTTTCCTTGAGCTTGTCAAGGCTTAATGAGCCTTCAAACAGGAACATTGGTCCTAGGCTATGGTTCGTTGTGTTTTGAATGTCACGCCGGCCAAGCTTGTATTTTTCCCCAAGGCGCCTGCAGTGCGGCATGGAAGTCAGGCCCTACAGCCTAAGCCAAAAACCCAGTCATAGGCGCCCATTTGTACATCTGTAACCCCTTTCAGTAACATGTCCTCGGCACTCCGGGCCTTCGGAGATCACGGAGCCTGGCTGAACATAGTTTTCTGCTGATGTGCTAAGAAGCGTATGGAGGTCCAGGATCCATTGCATGATTCTTGCTGCAAGGGTACTGAGGCTTTTTTCATAAGACTTGACATCATGCTTTGCCGTAAAGCTCCTGGCAACAACTCCAAGCCTAGGACAAGCGTTCGGAGGGCGTGCCTCATGCTCGACGATCCATGTTACCGGCGACGAATCGAGGGGGCAATGATGGGTGCGGACACCCAGAACATAGGAATGTTTAGAAGTTCTTGGAAGCCATGACGAAATCGAAAAGCTCCTACTACTGTCTCATGTTTTAGCAGGATACCTGCCCCTCCCCACATCCACAGGAGTGTGAGCCCTAGCTTTCAAAGTGCAAGGCGGCTCAGCATTGCTGCACTTCCGCGCCAGGAACCGCAAAAAGCAGTGGTCAGCCAACTCGGCTTTCGTTGATCAGAAGAAGGTTGCCGCTCACTCAGATGGAGAGTTCGCTGCCTGACCCTTTTGCCTATGGTTTGGGATTATCCAGGTCTGTCATGTCTCTCGCTCTCTCGCTACCTCGCTCTCTTTACACTCTCACTCGCAGGTTGACACGCAAGTTTTGGGATTAGCTGGGTGAGAAGGTTTCATATGCGGACAATGTAGCAGACATATTTCATGGCAATTTTTATTCTGGAGGGAGAGAGGACTTGTTGTGGTAGAGCTTCGAGGCAATGTATGCGAGGCAAGGCCCAGACTGGTCAGGTGAAGGTGATGCGATGTCTTACGCATGCACTGGATGGAGTTGTGTTCTGCACACTGCAAACTGCACGCTCGCTGCCTGATTGCCCGACTCGCAGTCCATGGGGGCACGCAGCACGCCGAGCTGGGCTCAGTTTCTTGTTTTGCTTCTGGCTCGCGTTTCGTCAAGTCGGATACTCCTTACAACAGACATTGACTTATACTTGGCCCTGTAAGAATGCTAATTCCTCCAAAAACGGAGCGCGATTCTTGCAGGTCTTTGCAATGAACACCTGACATAGGACATTGTCTTTGTTTTAAGTAGTGAGAGACTTGGAGAGCGGAGAAAAGGACACCCATAACAACAAACAGAAGCAATGACACAGATGACGCCTTCCCTCAAGTTCTCCACAGAAGATGCAAGAACATAAAGAACCACAAAGAACATAATCTCATTCAGACGGAGAGCACCGATATGCAGTTCCCTTCAGTGTTGTGAATTGGCAGTTCTTGAGTTCTGTCTTGAAGTCTTACGGCTTATGGCCACCACGATGGGTGGAAAAGTTGTGCTCCGAATGATCAGATGATTGCGCGTAAGTCAGACCTTTAGCATTGGGAAGCCAAGTCAAGCCTACTGCTAGAGCTGCTAGCATAAACTCGGGATCAAAACATCCCTTCATTTCCTCTTTACACGCTAGCCCGGAGAACGAGCACAACAAGACTTTCCACTCTTTCCTCTTGTTGCAGCATGTGGTCATGTGGCCTTCCAACTGGCGCTCAGCCCAGGAAAAAAGCCCGGAGAGGATCAGAGCAGAAGCCTGAGTCAGGAAAAGGCCAAGACTTGAAGACGTTGCAGGCGTTGCAGGCTTTGCAGGCTTTGCAGGCTTTGCAGGCTTTGCGGACTCTGGCTTGGAAAATGGAAAGGCGGAGGCTGGCATACAAGCCAGTCAGTCCTGTGACACTCTCCTGTGGGCTGGCTTGAAGCTAACAGAAACCTCCTTGAGCCTTAGGGACCTTTCTGTAAGCAATGCTGCTGTCAGATTTCATAGCTCTGAAAAGCAATCTACCACACATGGCATGTATGAGCTAGCACTTGCAAACTGCGATGGTCAGCTTTGGCCGGATCAGGTCGTTGCACGTATAAAGCTTCACGTTTCTTGAAGCTGAACTCGTTATCTCTGAGGACTGGCCTGGGTATAGACAGTTGGGGATTTGGCTTCATGGCCCGGACTCGGTCATTGAAGAGCGACCTCGATGAGGACGGCGCATTCTCCGGCCTTCAAAGAACTCCGGCCTTCAAAGAATGTTTCAGCATTGCGGGAGGTGATAGCAGGTTCCTGCTGCAAGTACGGTTGCCGAGCCACTTCCAGATGTATGTCAGAGGGAGCAAGACAGATCAGGTCGGGCTGCAGACTCTTCTTGCTAGGCCTAAAACCCGACAGCATCCCGAGATCAATTGCATCAACCCAGATCTCACAGCAGATCGCGCCCCTCTATCTAGAATCCAGCCTCCTTACAGTCCGTAAATTGAGAATGCCGCGTCAAGGAGGAGGATGAGACTTCACCCTTTCAGGTTGGTGATCAGGCACGTGCGGTTTTCTCTCGTTGCCTCTGATGAAGAGACGCTGCACAGATTCACGAGAACGGATTGGCAACTTCTGCCCGGACCAGCTTGGCGTGTCGTCGTCCGTGTCCGTAGATTTGCTGACAGGGTTGGCGAGGGATGGTGCAATAGAGCAGATATTCTGCCGGCATCTAATTTTGCTAGCCAACAGTTTCGAGTTTGCTCTTCACAATGGGATGTGGTGACCCATTCTCCAGCAACACTGGAACAGGTTGCTGCCCTCGTCGCAGGTTGGGACGTCCAGAAGGACCGCTGCTGACGGGTTGATATTCTTTTGCAGCACGGTTTGTAGTGAGCTGCGCCCAAAGCCAGGATGCTTGGGGTCTGCAGAAACTGACGCAATTCACGGGCCACATGCTAAACTTTGGAAAACGACAGGGGCGCGTGTTGAGTAATCCAAACATTTTACCATACAAGACGCTGCAGACAAATGAATGTATCACTAGCTACCTCTGCTTGACATTGAAGGAAGTGGAACACTGTTGCAAGCCAGAACGATGAGAAAACCATATTGTAAGCCAAGACCCTTCCGGATGTAACATCTCAGAGCTTCCTGGGAGCTTGTGCCTCATAACAGCCTTTGCAACGCTTTCCACACTGAGGTGCTTTTCTTCCAGGTGTTACCGTGTTCCTCACTTTCTTCACGGAAGCGGTCAGCCCAACAAAAAAAGAAGCCGGCCATTTTCTCAAACAGATGTGGATGAGATCTGCAAGCCAGGAGTTGGGAACGGGTCGAGTTCTGGAGGCCTGGGAGTTGCATGCGTCATTACGCGGTTTCTAGTCTGGTGGCATTGGCAGAAGCTTGCAAATCGCCTCTCCGCGGGTTGAGCTAGAGCCTGGTTGCTCGCTGGCTTTCGGGCGTCTGGGAAGGAAGGTGTCTCAAATCTGGGGCACGTACAGCAAGTCGTGGTCATGGTTTGTGAATTCTTTGCTGCACTAGCAGCAGCAAACAAAGCTGCAAAGGAGCACGAATGCCTGTACAAATCAACCACTGCTAAAACTCGGTTCGCCCAGCCCGAGAAGATGCAAATCCATTTTAGGCAGTGTGGACGCTGCACGGCAACTTTTTAGCAAGCTTTGGGTTTCGAGATATGTTGCTCTAAGAGCAGCTGATCTCGTGGCTAGCACCGCAGTGGCGAACCTTTATTGAATCTCTGCGCCATGATGCGCCATGTCAGGTGCTGGAGCAAGGGCTGGAGCCTGAGCGATTACTTTTAAGTAGAAGGAACCATTATGTGATATGAGAGTCGAACTGAGCAAGAGCAGATGTTGTGACGGGCGACCCTGCAAATTCAAGCTGCCACAGCCTTGATCCTTGTAAGCAAAACAGCGTGGATGGCTGACTGTAGGCTGAAGGGGGGCATGTTGAGGGATGGGCAACTTAAAGCATGAAAACCCTGGAGCGAAAGGATCGCAAGAGTCTCCATGTTTTCTGCATCTGGGGTCTCGCTGACTGGGGTTCTCGCACGTAATGACGGCAGTCGTGTCTAGGGCTAGACTGAAATGTCTAGGGTTGTCTTGTCTCACCTTAGACCTCTTCCAAGTTCCAAGAATTCCAATGCCAGGCCACAGGGAAAAGTTGCTGTCGATTTTCCAGATGGCATTCGCGAAGTGAAGGCCAGCGTGTGAGTCAGAGGCCGAAGTGATGTTGGGTCTCTGAAAGATGCAAGCCTGCAACCGACCTCTCAGCTCTTTGATGTAAAAACGACCTTGGCATTCGTCTGGAATCGTTTCCTGGCAGAGTGCCAGTTTTGCTGTTCAGTTCCTGTACACGATGTACCATGTACAATTTATGATATTCATGCTTGGCTTGAGCATGCTTGAGCCATTTCCGGAAACCATGCGAAAGCCTAAACCACTACAACCGCAGGCCTGTCCTGTGTTGGAGGTTCAGCTGCTGCGGCCAGTGGAAGACGTGGCTCCTTTGTGCCGGCTAACGTACGGAGCTTGTCTTAGGGATGTGCATCTTGGAAGTAGGTTGATGTACACTGCACTGCAGGTCATGTATGGTGTTAGGTTCAGTATGTGCAGCCTTGCTGGCTGGGTCGAAACCCACAGAGGGTCGTCAAAAAAACAATACTTAAACATTGAAAGGCTTGGGGACATATAAAGCAAAAATGTTGCTCGCGAAAGCATCGCGTGAGGGCGGCGAAAGGATTCGCGAAAAGGTGTATGGCCAGTCCGAATAATCTCTTCTAGGGCGCTTGTTGCAAATGTCAGTTGAATGGTGGTGCGCGTGAAAATTCGCGAAAGTGCGTGCAAGGTCTGAGAAAGGGTTGTTTTCGCAAGCAGGCACACTAGACAAGAGGATTCTGGTAGCTCTAACTTCCCAAATTAGGACGCTTTTCAGAAAATGCAGAACTTGCTGGTCTCACAAGCCTATCCCGGGCCCCACGCAGGAAGATTTGGACAGGCAACCGCCTTGCCGATTCCAACACCCCACTGCAGTCGCATGATCCCTTCCCTGCGCTTACCCTTCCCTTGGTAAAGTTTACTGGGAGCTATGATGCTAACAGGTCGGGGGAGTGCTACGGCGAACTGTCGTTACTGTACAACACGTGAGCAGCTCAGATGTGGAGCCGGGTTGTGCCAGGCTTGGAAATTTATTAATTTGCCGGACATACACGCCCAGAGCCGTTGCAAGCAAATGTAGGCAAATGCTGATTCTTTTGGGCTGGGATTACCCTGCTTTGGTCACCCTTGGCACCAGTCCTGCTATCCATAGCGTTGGACGCTTGCATCTACAAGGAAGGCAGTTTGTGGCTTGGAGCTAACATTGCCTGGACCCTGTGCCACAGAAATTGGGGTCTCTGATCGAAAGCCATCTGCGAGCACATCTGAGCAAGGTGTTGAGGTCTCTCCTTGGAAGAAGAGCATCTGCTGACAATCTCAGCAGCGGGTAAGTATACGAAGAAGCTACGGTAGAGCTGCCCGGACTATGAGGCGTCACCTGGCCACATGCAAAGCTGTTGAGCCTTCTGTGGCCGCAGCCTCGGCAGAGATGTTTGCGAGTCTGGCTGGGGAGCTTCAGGCGAACCACAGGCTTTGAGCCATCAGCACTTTGGATCTGTGCTTTGGCGGGTTTCAGGATGCAGCATTAAAGATCTTCTTCGCTGGACACCGCACGTTTGAAAAAGCGCCGAAGCTCCAAAACCAGAACCTTTGCCATGTCTGAATCGGCACTCGGCTTCTAATTCCAGATGCATGACAAGGTCTACGGTGTTCCTTACAAGGCTTTCAAGCGGCAAGGAGCCCAGAAATTTCATGAGCCATGTGCGCGTCGTGGAGAAGCGAAGACGGGGACTCGTAAGCCAGAAGTTTGCTTGCAATCTGCAAGGACAGTGTTGTGCTGTGTTTGTTGAGCCGAGCCTTCCTGCAACGGTTCAGCAGTCTGTGGAACGTTGCATGCTGATGGTCAGCGCCCTTATCAGGCTATGTCAAACTTTGGAGAGGTTGTTGGTGGAGGTTCAGATTTTTCAGAGCAGCCAAGGAGAAAGCTCTGAGATGTGGTAAATACGTGTTGGTTTATGTCATAACGGTCATTTGCAGGGAAGTACTTTTCACTTCTTGAAGGTGCCGTGGGTATTGCCCTCGTGGTAGTCATGTGCGCCTCGTGTCAGTGTAGCTCAAACTCTGAGGATAATGCGAGTAGCTAATAGTACCCTGCTGACCAGCCTGACAGAGAGCCCTCAAAAAGTGCTCGAAACGCGTCGCAGGTGCTTTGGCAGGAGAGACGGCCGACCCCAGGCCGGGCATCAGCCGACTCAGCCGCCACATCAGACTCTAAAGGTTACTCTGTTGGTGTACATTGGCTGGAGCTCTTGCAGCGACTCTCTGCCATTCTTTCATGGCAACATTCTTGACAAGTGCGTTTCCAGTCGAAACGCAAGATCAGAGACGAAACGTAGCATCTCATGCTGGCTCAACTCTCTCTAGGCCGCATCCTACTGACACAGAACTGGAAAACCCTACGACAAGGCAAACTCTTCAAGCCTGCAACGTTGACTCATAGCCTGCTGACAGGAGCAAGCGTGGATCAAGCTGCTTGACGAGGTGTGGACGTTTTGTTGTTGCAAAACTTGCGCAATCAAGTTCATGCCCAAGTCGATGCATATTCGTCTGTGGTTTTGCACAATGCTTCGTGGCATCGCTTTTGCGAGTTCGTACTGCTGCAAGACTTCCACCCTGAAGGGCCTTCAAGTTCACGACATCTTGATGCATACCAGGACACTTCATACAGACATGTACAGACAGAGCAGACCGCAGGTCAACTTCTTGAACCCTTTGGTCCGCTCTGAGCGCGCAGAGGTCCAGAGCGTGAGATTCAGGATCCAAGTCTCCAACCCTGGAAACAGCTCTTTAAGAAGGGATGTTTTTCAGGGTTTCTGAAAGCATGGGTAGGACACGATGCTAATGTGGAAATTTGGGGACCATGGTGACGTGCTTTTGGGCTTTCGTGACGTAATTTCTGTTGCAGTACATGTGTAGACAGGTGTTGGTGCACTTCTGCAGTATTTCTGCATTTTTCCACCGCATGTGGCATGCTTCACTGTTGATCAGGCCCATGAAAACCATGTACTCCAGAGGTGTATCGGGCTAGGTTGCACCAACAGCACCGACACAAACGAGGCATCCCTCGGCAAATCGGCTATCATCCTCATGAGTTGTTTGACGAAGGCTTGTGTGCCTCCGAAACTTCCTCATGGAACAAAGCATTCAATGTTCCAATATCTTGCTCTAGTGTTGTAGCCCTGTACTGAGGGGCAAGAGGAGAAGCCCCAGCCTGAACCCAGAGAGGTCTGGTCATCAAGAACTTGGCGCCCTGGCGCAGTATAGCAAGCTGCTGTGTGCCAGGTTGCGCGAAATGCTGTTGGGACCTTTAGCAGCCTCCTCAGACGACGCTTGCCCAGTGCAGCCCTCCTACTGGGTTTGCTTGTTCGGTGTCCTAGGCCCACATGCAGGAATCAGCATGGATTCGGGTTGGAGGGGGCCCTTTGTCCTGCTTGAGATGCAGGATTGGGGAAAAAGGCCTATCCTTGGTTGCCATTCATAGATGATTCTCTGTGGGGCTTTCGATCCACCAGTCAAAGCCAAATCACAAACAGAGAATTGCCGCCATCGCTACGGGCACGACAAACCTAAAAGTCTCCCAGCGGCTCTTGATACCTTCGTCCATGAATATCCTTGCCGAAGACGTGTCTCCCCAAGTACCCGAACCTAGGGGCCAGGAATTGCAACCTCGATGGCACTCTGCATCTTACTTTCTACATGCAAGGCTTCAATCCCAACGAGATGGTCGCAGTCTCAGAGTACGGGGAGCCAATCCCAACTCGCTGCGGTTTTGGAGAGCTGGCTGCCATACCTTAAGTCCCTTGGGCCTGGGGGCCTGGGCCTCAGCCCTTTGAGGTGATGACCCAAGGGGAGATCACCGAGAAGTTGTGGTTTGTCGTGGAGCGAGGAGGCGGCTTGCCCTGCTTTCTGTGACCTACCCAAGACAAAGCTCTTTTGCCAGAACCTTTTTCCCTGCTTCCTGAGGCTGCGTGGTCACACAGAAAGACTCAACCGGCACCTGCCTCACGTTTTTCAAAGGCGTTTTCTACAGAATCAGGAGTGTGGGGGATGGCGGAGCAGCCTTCATGTCATATTTAGGGCAAGGCACGGCCATCATGATGATTAACATGCCCTGGTGCAACCTGCTTCAGGTCAGGTCAAGGTGTCGGCGGAGCTGCGTCGAGGCATCGGCAGCTTTGAAGCTGGACAGTGCTGTTGGGCTATGTTGGGCCTTTGCCTCACTGAGCAGGCAACCACTTCGGAGAGCGTGCCATCTTCCTTCAGCAGCAGGATTCTCAGAAGGTGGAGGGCAACGGGCTGATTCAACACAGTCCTGAGGCTTCAGCTTGCACAGTCCGCAAAGTTTTGCAGGGCTTGACCCAACGCTTAAAGTTTAGCTTGTGGGTGGTGGCGATGCTTAACATACAGGCTTGAAACCTGATTTCTTACCATAGCACTTCATTCAGCCGTTGTATTCTTGGAGCAGCTTGAAATGTGAGATGCGTAACTTGCCTGAAAATTGAATACTTGTGGCTGAGGCGTACAGCAGAATTCTCGGTGCAGGCGTGCTTTCACAGAAATTGCCTAGCAAGGGTTTGACGCAGCATTTGATCATGTTCCATATTTGATCCTCTTAGGTAGGCAGCAGGTCTTGCTGCTCGGAAACGGAGACATGCCGGTTCCAAGTTCGCATCAAACTTTTTCAGCACAAGGAAGCCGAGGACAATCATCTCAGTTTGTCATTCTTCGCCAACCCGTAAACATCATGAATGAAGCCCGCACAGCTCATGCCTCTGTTCTGAGGCACCGTTTCATATCCGTGTTGTGCATTGCCGTATAAAACAATTACTGCAACATGGCTGTGGATCCTGGATCAAAAGCTGTGTTGTAGCCTCAGATCAGGGGTAGGCTTCGAGTTGTGTGTACGTGCTGCTGCATACTGACTGTTGAAGGCTGGTGCGAAGGGCATGCCCTTCCCTCAGCGTTGACAACAATGGTGTGCGGTTTGTTGCCTTTAGTTCAGGCTTGCCATTGGGTTTTGCTCTGTTTCCGCTCTGTTTCCGGGCACGTATACAACCAAAGCAAGCAGTCTGAGGTGCTTCATACAAGATTTTGGCAGATGTTGAAGATGATTAGTGTCTTTTTCAGTTGCATTCCTGCTGCAGCCTTTGGCTTGGTGCAGCATAGCCGACATGGAGTGCAAGAAGACCCCCGGCCAGGTGTGAACCCCCTCACTCGCCAGTCTTTGCATTCCGAGCCTCACCCCATCAAAGTCTCGCGAGTTCTCTGATCTTGGTTCACCCGAAACGCAGAGACTATTAGGCTTTAAGACGCATGAAAGCGAAGCCCATGAGCGGAGCTGCCCGACGGGACATCTCGGGCTACGAGCGGGCCGTCTCAGCTCTCACAGGGTACCTGGACAGTCATTCACGTGAAGTTGAGGGGATGCACAGGACGTGTCCCAGAATCTTGCAAAGGCGCCACGGTTGAATCACAATCTCTTGTGCCTGCTGGGCTTGCATAGGGCCAAAGCGCATCTCAGACTAGGCCGGCCTTAACAAGAAAGAGAAATGTTCTTGAGCAGTCTTTGTTTTCCTGGGTGTCTGGGCTGAGGTATGTGGCGGGTTCCATCGTAGTTGCCCAGCGTGCAACAAGACAATTCCTCGGCGATGCCACGTCGGTGCTAACCTGTCCATGCAACTTTCTCGAGTTCGTTTCGTTGTCGTAATATGAAAGCATTTGAGATGGCTGCAAGGTTGTTCCATTCGACCGCATCAAGACCCTGATGCAGGCCAGGTGCTAACCTTTACATGTGGAGCCATTACGATTGGACGACTTATGTTGGTCCATATTGAGGATCAGGTTTCTGCAACAGCTATCCCGTAAGGGCGTGTGTTAGGTGCATCCTTTCTCGGGTAGCAGCCACACCGACAAAGCCAAAACCGGTTAGCAGTGACCACTGTGCTGTGCTGCCCTTGATGGGTCCACCCTCTTGGAAGTGGCCTCTTTTTATTGTAGGTTCCCCTAGTTGATGTCGCTGAAGGCCTCACCCGGAGCCCACCCTTGCGCACGCCAGCGGCTGGGCCTTAACAGGCTTCAGGGGCCTAGACTAAAGAGATGGGATTCGAGATTTGCCTAGGAAAAGGTGATCTGCAGAGGAATTGCTGGCAATTGTGTTGCATTTTGAGCTGCCGAAAAAAGTCGAATCCTTTGCTTGGGGCTCTGCGACGAAGAGGGTGTGTAGACCTTGATCCCTCCCCATCATGAAGCCAGTTTCCCTCTCCAAGGCTTGCTCGCGACATGCTGCGTACAGATGGCCTCCGAGGCCTCTATCGTCCCTTCCCTGCAGTCGCCTTCAAGTTTTGGGCCTAATTAACAGGGACACGACTCGCAGCTGGTGGCTAGTCGTCCTGCATTTAGGATGTTGGATGACTCCGCAAATCCTTGAAAGGCGGACCTTGTCCATCAATCTCCTGTGCTTGGTCCAAGGTGGCATGGACACGCAGCTGCTGATTGCCCCGCAACCTGAGCTGCAGATGGATGCCACATGTCGCCACAGCCTGCTGCATTCTAATGAAGTAGACTGATCTTGCGCAGCACCTGTTGCAGCTGCCCCGTTGGTGTCGTATCGTATGTTGCCCGATTGGTGTTTGTGTTCGTAGGCAGTGCCACCCATGCAGTGATCCAACACGTGTTGCTCTTTGCTTCTCTGAATACCGTGACCATTGCCCGCTGTTCCCTGTGCTCTGGCAGAAAGCAATTGCACCCTTCAATACCCTTCAAATTCAAGTTTTTGCAGTTGAGCTGCCTTTTGTTTCCTTCGAGACTGCTCTGCCAGCCTATGCACCTGCGAAAGAATAGCTTGCCAGATTTGCTTCCTGCAAGCATTCTTTCGTGGCTGGGGAGCAATGACGCGTTGCCGTTCATACTTTCTCCGATGTTGTTCAGGGCGCTGTCGAAGTCAGTCATTGTGAAAGGGAGTCAGGGCCTGGGAGTCAGGAAATACGAGGGCGAGAGTCGGGAAATATGCAGGGCAGGAGTCAGGAAATGTGCGGGGCAGGAGTCTGGAACCATAAAGGCGGGAGTCGGGAATCATGGAAGCTCTTAGTCAAGCATGCAAAACAGGATGTAAATTTACATGATTTTTTGCACAGAAACTACATGCCTACAATTGACCAACCATGCATGCTGAACCCAAGACCCTACGTCAACCCTGATGCCCTTAACCCTAAAACACTCAGACCAAAAGCTCTCAAGCAGTGGTAGTCCTCGAAGAGCTAAGGCCTTACAGAAGTTCACATTGCTGTTCCGATTCGGAAAGTAAAATCACCGATGCGGAAACTACGATTACTATCATCGCTTTTGGGGGGGGGGGGTAAGTTCGCTTCAGGTCTAAGTATTTGGATTCAACAGGTCCGGATACATCATGGGCATTGAGGCTCCTAGGGTTGGGATGCTGAGCTTCCAGAGTGTCACAAGCCCTGAAGAAGTGAGTCCCGACAGAATAGCTTGGAAGTCATAACCCGAGGGTATCTTGGCGCTTTCTCGATTCCGCACAGTTTTTGTTTTCGAGCGGGCTTAGGGGTTTGGATTGCAGGGTTTAGCGGATTCTTGTTAGGCGCGTTTCCCTGTCGGATTTGGTTGAGATAGTAGAGCTCGATGTCGGATCCTAGGTCCTCGCGACCGTGACCTTAGCTTGGGGAGTGCCCGCACATGAACACTTTACCAACACGATCTTGGGGTAGGAAACATCATGTAAACTGGTATGACGTTTGGTTCCATAATTTCCCGACTCTCGCCTCTGGTCCTTCCCGACTCCACCCCTTTTTTGAAGACTCTAGCCTCCTTTTTTCCCGACTCTGGCCTCCTTGTTTCCCGACTCTAGCCCTCCTTGTTCCCGACTCTCATCCTCCTCATTCCGACTCATGGCGAACGACTCTGCTAACACCCGATGTGTTCAGTTGGTTCTAGCTTGGTGGTATGTGACAAGGTCTGCACCAGTTCGGCTTTCAAGCAGTCCGCAGCGTGTTTGCCCTGAAGAAGTGCGGCTTCGACCGGTCTCAGCTCCAATTGTCTAAATCATGCATCAACCATCACCCCATCTCAATCCGAGCCAGATTTATGCAGGGAAAAGCTTGAGCGTGCACAGGTTCGTATGAGGTCCCAAGGGCTCTTCGAGGGCACGGTGGGCCCTCAGTGTCATCTTAGCTGCACGCCCGAGTGTCATCTTAGCTACACGCCCGAGGACTGACCCGACCCCGTTAAGATTTGCGTGAACTCTCGCTACTTTGCGTAAAGTGCTGCCATGGCCCGTCCGACTCTTGCCGTTGAATATTTTGATCTCAATCAGCAACGCATTTCCTGCACCAGCCTCCGCGCATCCTGAGCACTGGGGCCACATCTTGTGACAGCAAGTGCTCTCTTGGAGGATATGTCTTGCCAGCCAAGGTATACGGTTGTCTACTACTGCAACCTGGCTTCTTATGCTATTTCACACATACATTCTCACCTCAGTGCCAGATGATGTTTCCGCCTTGGGTTTAGCGCAAGCCTAGCATCTCAGACATGTTCGTTGCTCTCTGCACGTGCACATGTGAGAGAGTTCTAGCAGCGAAACAGCACCTCTTACCACCAAGTGGCTGAAGCGTTCTGGGTATGCTGCCCGAAGCCGAGACTTCCAGATTCAAAACCTCACTAACAGCAGGCGTGCTGACCACATGCAGCAGGCCTCGCGCATGCTGGCGCTGACGCCGGATCAAGCAGCATGTAAACCTTGTCTTGTCTGCTAAGCTTTGACGCAGACCTACGGGCATCTTCGTACATCCGGCAGCCAAGCCTTGCTCGACTCTACTTGCAAGCGCTCCAGGTCTCTATGACGAGCTCCTCCGACTTCAGCAGGATGGCATGTCCACGAGGGTCAATGACCGTAGCTGGCCTGTTCCGCCAATCCAAAAGCTCAACATCCGGCTCGGAGCTTGCAAGGTTCAGCCTCGCAAATCAAGTTGCGCCCAAGACAACGCTGCAAATTCAGAGAAGCTGACTTGAAACTGTGCAATTTCCAAGCGCCCGCGTATATCGGCACAGTAGATGCTCGCGGTCTCACTTTCCAGGATCATCCATTGGCACCACTGAGCGCTGCCGTTGTAGCCCGCACGTTGGAGGCGCGATGTGATCTTTAGCGGGTCTTGTCCTGCTTTGTAGAGACAGTCGCAAGTTCGAGCTTAAGTACTTTGCCCTCCTACAGAAAGGGTGACCACGATGTCTTCAAAGCCTTCCCCATGTTCGAAAGCTGAGCTTTGAGAGGTGACGCTGCGGATGCCGCTGGAATTGTTACGAACGCAGCTGCAGGCAGCTGAAGGCCCTGCTTGCTGGGTTTGCTGCTCGCTTAGCCTCAAGAAGTCTGGGAAGGTCTGGCTAGGCGTCAAAGTACTGCTTCAAATGTGGAGCTGATGTGACTTCACATGCCGCAGAAAAAATGCGGTAGTGAGACCGTCCCAGATCTCGAGAGAGACAGGAATGTGCCACATGAACGGCTTCGTGCCGCTAGCAAACCTTGGTTGGGACCTATGGCAGGGATGCCGGAGTCACAAGACGCAGTCACGGTGACAGGTCAGCTCAGCCTTCGCAGCCTTCTGCAGCAGCACCGGCACCAGCCTTTAAGCCACAGAGCTGCAGAGGTCCAAGGCGGTGGAATGTCCTGAGGTTCAGAGCGGTTCCCTTCGGAATTTTCAAGAGGTCCAAGGCATTCCAAGGCCAAGATGGCTCTGGCTCGTGCGTGTGTGGCGGGCCTTGGAGTTGTGTGCTTCATGCGATGGAAGTTGAGGCGATCAAAGTTTTTGCAACTGACCTGCTGTCGTTGTTGTAGGACTGCCACCATCACCTTGCAGCAAGTGGCTGAGGTTCATGGATGCAGGGATATTCGCCCACGCTGCTTAGAGATGTGCCCTTTAGTGCGCTCTATTGGACCCTTGGCCGAGTTTTATCCTCACTGTGGTGTCGCTTCTCCCCGTTGCCTTAGCATGGAGGGCAGCTGCGTCTATAAGGAATGTCGAGATTGTTTTTGGGGCTGTCCGTGAAGGCATCCATCACCATCATGATCATGATCATCCCAGTCCTCTGCACGACGTCCCTAAGCATCTTAGAGCACAAGCGCATGCTCTTTCCAGCACGTGTCCACGGCATCCTGATTAGTGACTCCGATTCCTCATGCTTCCACATAAACAGGCACGAAACTGCAAGCGCATGATACTGATCGACAGCTAGAAGGCAACTGTCAACCCTGCTCGGCACCTGGGCCCCTGCCATCACTAGAAGGTTAGCCTACGAGTACATCAAGAAAGAGGTTCCTGCGCCTTCCAGGACTTTTCTGAAGCCGCCTTACGCAGTTGCGTGTAGAAGCAGCACTGACGGCTTTCAGTGTGAGGGTGGGCTCGCCACGCTTCAGCAAATCATTTGCCAGCCGTTGAATCTTGAATGCAGGTAATGTAGCTTTGATAGACTGCCCCTGGCAAGCTTTGGGCTATCTTGGCATATTTTGGCTGCGGACGTAACCAACATGCTGCTACTGGACCTGACCTCATCGCCTTGCTAATTCCCTGCTCCCCTGCACGTGCAGGATTCCAAGCGAGGGCTTGCGGACCCTGACCCACTCCTTCGTCTGCGGTGGCGTTGCAGGACACTTGGGGCTGATCAGGATCTTGCTTCTAGAAGACAGATCCTGTATGGATGAGTCGGACTTCAGCTTGACGCTTGAAGCGTTGACGCGCTTTCTATGTGCGGAGCGCAGCCTGTTTGCATTTCCATTTTTTAGGGTTTGGGGGTGTAGGGTTTGGGGCTATTATGTTTACACTGAATTTTGCACCAGATTTTGCAAGGTGCAAGGTATGTCTGCATGTTTTCTCAGCCCACGCGCCGCAGAGAGTCTCCGGTGCTCAACTACTTAACGATGTAGAGGAACTTCGTGCGCGTTCCTCACCTTGTGCAGAGGTTGCGCAATCATGTCTGCAACCCTAAGCCCACAGGAATTTTGGGCTCTCCTAACTGTCCTAACTCCACCCTTTTTGCTTTACCCTCCGAGGTTCCCCTAAAAATTCCCCTTACTTAATTCGATTTGGGGGGAACCTGCGGCAGTGGGGTTGATAGGGGAATCCTGGCTGCGGACACAGGTATCAGGTATCTCCATGCCGCACCATCTGATTGTGCTTCATGGTCCAGGGTTTTGAGTGAGAAAGGGTTGAAGGAGTGTGGAGCCTACTGCCATGTGGTCCTATGTCCAGGCAGCATATCCAAGAAAGCAGACAGGGGGGAAGGTGTTGGGGGGGTGGGGACTATTGACTATTCATGCAGGGGCAGATCTAAGGTGCTAGCACCTGATAGTATTGCATTGCTACGGACTCGGCAGGGTTTGACTGAAACATCCAAGTTTGTTGCCCAAGCTTTGCATTCCAGGGAACCGCTTGGGGTTTCCTTCAAAAGCGCAGGCATGCTGGCTGCATTGGTGACCTGTCCCATTGACGTCGTCAAGCTCCTCGCTTGAAGCATGTAACAGTTTCGTAGACCATGCATGTATGACCGAGCAGCTGTCATGCAATGCACTTGGTTAACAAAGTTTGTTTTTCATCCTTCTCCACTTCTCATCCCTCTCTGGCATCTGCCATCCCGCAAGGCCTTTCTGGTGGTGCATTTTTGGTGACCAGTTGCACTCTATCATCGGGTTCCTGATGCTGATGTAGCAGTGCGTTAAAGTCTCCCAGAATTCAGTTTGCGCTTCCATGGTTGTATTGCTTTCAGCCCGCAATTCAAAATTCATGTCTGTTCCGGTATAAGCCTTGTAGGCCAAACCTAGCCCTGCAAATGGCAACACTGCCAGTAGCACTCCGTAGCTCTTGTTGTGTATCCTGAAGCAAGCTGGTGTTCTAGGGGTTGTAGGCTCTGTTTAGAGGGACCACGGACTTGAGCAAGGACGCTGCGGCAAAAGACCCTGACTGGGGCCGAGCACAGCTTGACGACCCTTGCCGGCAAGCGTAACTTCGGAGCAAAGTAACGTGAACGCGCATGGGTTAATGCTGTTTTCACAGGACTGCACAGGTGTCATTCCAAGAGAAGCATGAGAGAAGCGTGAGCATTACCTCTTTATGAAGTCGTTGCTTCGGCCGCTTCTGCCATGGCCTCAAGGACCAGCATGCCCGCATCTGGGTCCTACCGGGCCTGGCACTTACTTGTCCATAACCATCAGATCAACTCTAAATGTGACACGAGCTTTGCCTAAAATCCTGGAAAGGACATCGTCCGTTTCCTCATCACCCATCCTACGACCAGCTTCAGCGGCATTGGCCCGCGACTGCTGCGAATCCCTCTGGGCACTTTGAGTTAGTTTAGCTCGACACGCTTCAACATCCTGCTTGCCAGCCTAAGATGCCAACAAGGTACTTTGAGGAAAAACACACTGAAACACACCAGGGCCTGATCCATCTTGATCCTGGTTCAGGGTCTTTGCAACAAAGAGCATGTGCACCTGTCAAAGAGTCGAACACATGAACGCGTGGCCAATTTGGTCAAGTGCCGAATCACCTCGTGGGGACATGGGGTTTGGACCCGCCATATGGTTGGTCGACATCTTTAGTTGTGGAAGTGCGCATATGGTTTCAGGATCGTCCAGGATTTCTTGTAGATTGCAGACATCTCGCGTCAGCCAGAACCATGCCATGAAGTGCTGACCGGTTGGTCATGCGGTCAGGAATTGATTGTCTTGTGCCAGGGCACCCAGGCTGAAGGTAGGATTCTTGCACGCTGCAGGTATGGCGACAATGATGTCGGCGATGGAAACAACAAAGTGGGCCTTTGAGTGGCGCCGGCAAAGCAGATAGGGAAGGAAGCAGCAGGATTAACAAATGCTACATAGATGTAGATAATCAGGGAGTTGTCGAATTTTTTGTAGGTCTTTAGCCTGTAGCCCAGCCCTGAACGACGTGCACGATGTGCAACGAGCTTGAGCCTGAACTTTGTAGCCTGAAGGACTCTCAGAGTCAGGGTTGGAGACTACTGATACCGTGCATCTTAAGATGATTAGGGGCTGTGTTATGCTAGGGACCCAAGAAATGTGTCCATGTACTATGTCTGCAGTTATGACCTGCTAGGGATAGATTTCTGGCCTTCTCTGGGTTGAATGTGTAACCCAGACCAAGCGTTTCCAGCACGCAGTGATGCATGTGGATGCTTCTCATGTGCCGTTGCCTTCTTGTTGGGATGGCACGTTTTAAGAGAGTTCTGTACCGCACCAGGTGTAAGTGGCAATATGCTGGCAGCTCCTTGTTCAATCTGGCTCGGCCTATGCTAAATGATGTCTTTGCTGCGGCACCCCTGGCTGCTTTGCTCAACTTTGCCGTGCTGGCATGAACATTTTTCTGCGGACAGTACGGCATGGAGATTTTGCAGCTTGCTGACACGGCTCCACTGCAGCCCCTACACGAGCGTCTAAATTCTGACGACGTGATGGCTGTCCACATCAGCTCATCTTGATTTTAGTCGCAGGTGAGCGGAGTCTTGCAGCAAGAAACTAGACAGCCAGGACACTTTGTGTTACCTTCGGTACACGCTCACAAAAGGGTAGGACGCCTTCCAAACTCTCTCTGTGCCCGAAATGCTCGCCCGCTACGACTGTTTCACCTACTGGAGCGCGGCTCCAAAGCTTTTCGGTGCGACATGGCCAGTTGACGCAGGTGGAAGTCTTCAAGCTCTTCTCAAACTTGGACCCCCTCACTTGCACTGGATGTGATGATGCTCCACAAGGTCTTTTTCGACTAATTAGGGGCAGGAGGATCGGCAGGCTGTGACAAAGCTTTTGGATTCAGCACCCTGCTTGGATCAATCGACTCTCTCGAGTCTCTCGACTCTCTCGAGCGCATGCTACGGAGTAAAAAGGGGCACACACGGCACACCCTGCCTAAGCAAGGCCAAGTCCGATTTGCTCTTATGGCTGCAACTTAAATGCTGCAAGAATAACACTGCCATACACAAAGCAATGGTGCCGTAATTGCCTTAAACATTCAGTCTAATATTTCAAATAGATTCCAAAATGGCAGCTGAGGCAGTGCCTCGTCATTGACGGAGAGCTGCTACGCACCCTTCCGCTGAATGTGTTTGCCCTGGTGCTGTGTTCAGGATGTGGATGGCGTCTGAGTTGCAGGCTTTGTGGTATGAAGTAGGCTGGCAAATAGGCTGGCACCAAGACTGCAAACAAGTGTTTTTTGAATGCGAGCCTGTTTAGTGCTTCAGGCTATCATGCATACAATCGGGACCGCCAAGCGTGAGCTTTCTTGACAGGCTTGCAGTTGACCCACAAGTCCCAATGCATCCGCCCCGAGGTGGAAGGACAGGATACCGATTTCGGAGTGACCGTGCCCCAGGGACACAGCAGAAGCGCCAGCTAGGAGTCCCCTACCGGGTTCTGACAAAACTAATAAGTGGATCCTGGTGTTCAACCTGCAAACGACCCAGGCCAGAAGCCTTGTTTGACAACATCGGGTTTGCTGCGCCCAAGTCAATCTCCTGAGGTAAGCACACGCATAGATCTAGATTCAGCTGGGCCTATCCAGTGCTGCACGGAAAGTTTTCAATTTGTGGGCCCATTGATTCAAATCAACATTGCGTCACGATGTCATCGCAGCTGCAGGCCGAGATTGGGTCCTAGCCAAGGTCACATCTGTGACCTTGCTAGTCCAGAACGTGCATGCAGCTTACATGCGTGATCTACAGAGATGGTGAGTCCCGACAATAGAATACTACCTCTCGAGCAATGAAATCTGTTCAAAATCGATTCCCTCCAGATCCAGTAACTCAGTACTACTCCATGCGAGCAACGCCAGTCCTCAATCAGATCCTGAGAAATCTGCAGCGATGAGTGTAGATAGCGAATCCCGAAGATCCAGACTGAGGCCTGGCACTCAAAAGTCACTTCAAGAGTATCACAGGCTGGAACCTTCTCAGCCTGCGCTTCCAATGCAGACCATGCAGAGTTGCATTGGGTAATGTGTATATTGGCTGAAGACTGAACGATACTACAAGAGACGATCTTGTTATAGTTTTTGTGGGTGCCGCTGTCCCCAAGCACTATGACTATGTGCTGCCCGGCCAGTTTGTATGCCAACACAAAGTCATTTCGGGAAGAGATTCCCTTCGACGAGCTTCAGCCCGGGCCTTGATGCCCTCAGAGGAGCGCCTTCTCAACGCGTCACAGCATTAACGTAGCATGTGAGCCAACTCGTTTGATTGCATTGCTGCAAGAAATTAGGGGGATGCAGCTGTTCTTCTGATGCGTAGCAACCGCCCAGGCGCATTGGCGTCCTCGGCGAGGGCGGGTTTGGTGCTGTATTCCTTTGCCAGCGGCGGAATGACAAAGGCAGCAAACAACTAGGACCTTTCAAATGCTGTAAGCATCCAACAGTCGAAGCCTCCCTGGAATTTCAACTTGCTATGTTTGGTTACTGTTTATCCAGGGCGGCAGGCGAACATGGGCAGAAGTGTTTTCAAATGCGCTCCCGGCGGGCTGCTCCCGCCAAACCCTATGTCTTGTCAGAGACTCCTTCAGCTTGGAAACGTGGCGCAAGATCAACTGTAGCATGAAAGAGCGGCATACCTTCAATGCAGTTTATCGTGTTTTTCATGCTCTGCAGAAAACACATGTAAAAGGGTAGAAGGGCTGTACCTGCCAAACCTGAAGGTTGCCAGATACTGGCCTTATTTCAGGCTCTTTATGCGCAACTCCTCTCTGACAGCTTTGATCTCCTCATTGCCGCAGACAGAGAGTATGCGCTGAAGCGGCTGTCCAAAGGATACATCGTGCAGGCTCGGGAGCTCCTAGGAACCAACCATTCACCTGTCAATGGCTTGAGTTGCAGCATGTTAATTGTGTGTGCCATTGGCCATGTGTTTGTCACATATCGTGATTCCAATGCTGTTGTAGTTGATGGCTCACGATGCTTAGTGCTGAAGGAGGCAGACCGGCCTCAGTTCTCGTCGTTGGGTCTGAGCGTCCAATCAAAGCATTAATTTTCACCAGCAGTGGGCTGAGGTTACCTAATCATCTTACGCTTGCTTTGGAGTCCTATGTGTACACATGTACCATCATGTACTTCCTGCTGTCAGCAGCAGACTACCTGCCGGGCATAGGCCAACGCAGAAAAGCAAGTTTGCGCCGAGCGAGATATCCTCTCCATGCCGGGGCCTTGGGATTATTCCAGAGCACGCATGCGTGCCGCTCTCGTGTCTCCAGATGGTGGTCGGTCGGTGCATTTGACCAGGGTGTGGTAGGGTGGGCTGATTGTGTCCTTGCCGCCTGCAGAACTTTTTTGAAGCACGGTGCTACGCCGAAAGATGGAGGCGTTGCGTCAGGTGTGTCTTCAGATCGACATCTAGAACACGTGGGGTCTTTTGGTTCAGCTCTCATGCCACTGTCCGTGGTCCCAGGCGCAGGCGCAGGACTGCGCCCCTTTCAGCCTAATTAATTCCTTCTTAGTCAAAGGATGCGTTTGCAGATCTCAACTGGCGGAGAGGCTCCTCAGTCAGGTCATTGGCGTTCAGAGTCTTGCACCAGAAGTGCAGACAAGGCCCCATGCCAACTTGTCCTCTGGTCAGGGTCAGTCGTGATCCCTAGCCTTCCACCCGTGATTTCACATCTCATCTCATGGACAAAAGATGATCTGGAACCCCCAGTTTTGACAACTGAAGCAGTCTTTGAGAAGAAGCCAACCCGACACTTAAACCCAATGCAGCGTCTGATCGCAAATCTCTTGTGCGCAAACACAGGCTTGCCTTGCCCAGCTGGCAGGGTTCTGACTCAAACATACCCCAATCCCAGGACTGTCGACTAAGTTCTCATACCACATACCGCAAACTCAAGCTCCATGCATTTCAGAAAGTTGTGATACTGCCTAAACCATTCTGTCGATGAGAGCTGGCAGCGCAGCTTGTGGCAAGGATGGACAGCGATTTCATCATTCGTCGGTTGCCAAGAATGCAACGTGTCATGGCAGGTAGGGACTTCTGCGTTGAATGGATTTTTGCATGGTTTATATCCTACCTGGGGGATGGGGATAGTATTGCAATTTAACGTAACTGTTGTTGCTATTATTGTTATCATCATGCCATTATTACTGCCGTTGGAGCAGCAGGAGCAGCAGCAGCAATAATTCGTAGTACGCCAGAAACGAGTGGTTCGCCCAGTTTTGCATGTGCGGACATTTCTGCTGGTTTTCATGGTTTGCAGAGTTTTTGGGGTTTAGGGTTTTGTAGGGTTTACGGTCTCAGGGTTTGGGTTTAGGTCTCCACTAGCTCCATGCGAAAAATCATATGGACCCATATCTCTAAGTCAAGTTTTCAGGCAATTTGGTTTCCACCACGGCACAGAGCAAAAGTACCGCTCTTGATTCCTGCCAGTGCTTCCGGCACGTTTATGGCTAGGAACCATATTTTCCGGGCAAACCTGCGCGTTCCGACGCCCACGCCGCCGCCGTCGCCGTCGCCGTCGTCGTCCTCGTCGAAGTCATCGTTGTCGTCGAAGCCGTCGTCAAAGCCGTCGCTGAAGCCGTCGTCGAAGCCGTTTTTGAAGCCATTGTCGAAGCCATGTATGAAGCCGCTGCCGGCAGCATGGTCGTCTTCGTCGTCGACGTCGTCGTCGTCGTCGTAGTAGTAGTAGTGGTGGTAGTAGTAGTACTAGTAGTAGTAGTAGTAGTAGCAGCAGCAGCAGCAGTAGTAGTAGTAGTAGCAGCAGCAGCAGCAGCTGTAGCAGCAGCAGCAGGCACCCCCCTCTCTACCAACTATGCTTCCCAGATTGCGCGTGCTGAAGGAGTGGGGGTGGGTGGGGAGTGGGAGGGGGGTGGGTGGGGGGGTGGAGGGAGGGGGGTTTCGTGAATTCGATGAGCGCGCATGCAAAAACGAACGGCATTTACAGCATGTTTGATGATTTTGTGTGGGTGAGGCACGTTCCACCATTCTCCTTTTCCTCTCAGGCTCTTGACTGCCCACCCCTGGCGTTTAAGGGAACATAGTTGGTAGGGGGGGGCACGGCTACTAATACTAGTAGTAGTAGTAGTAGTAGTAGTAGCAGCAGCAGCAGCAGTAGGAGGAGGAGGAGGAGGAGCAGCAGTTAGAAGTGCAGTAGCAGTACCAGTAGCAGTAGCAGTACCAGTAGCAGTAGTAGTAGCAGGTAGTAGTAGTAGGTACCCGGCGGGGGAAAAACCCAAGAAACAGAGACACAATGATCATACAACGGTATCAAAGGGTTTCCTTCGTGGGCACCAAAAATATCATGATGATAATGACAGTATGGCCCAAATAGAAACAATTATTTTGACATTATGACCCAAATAGACACGATAATATCATGATAATAATGACAATATAGCCCAAATACAGTCCATAATATCTTGATAGTAATGACAGTATACTCAGTATAAAAGCATCATGATGCTCATGATATGGTAAGCTACAAGTGTTCTGGGGTGTGAGCGCTTGTGGTTGAACATCAGTGCCACGTTAATCTTTCTAAGCTTCCA
>CAJNIZ010040890.1:29259-42980 GCA_905231905.1 Symbiodinium pilosum
GTAGTAGTAGTATTGGTAGTAGTAGGAACAGTAGGAGCAGTAGTAGCAGTAGTAGCAGTAGTAGTGGTAGTAGGAGTAGGAGTAGGAGTAGGAGTAGGAGTAGGAGTAGGAGTCGTCGTCGTCGTCGTCGCGGCAGCGGCGGCGGCGGCGGCGGCGGCAGTAGCAGTAGCAGTAGTGGGGGCAATGGCAGTAGCAGGAGGTGCAGCAGGAGGAGAAGGAGTACGAGTAGACATATGAGTAGCCCATCATGATTGCAAGCAAGCGCTCTTGCTTGAAGTTTGCCTGAGACAACACTTTCAGGAAACCCATGCATGAAGCCCTAAGCTGTTATGCTTTGGCATGAGTTGAGAAAGAGCATGCGATGAAATCTTGTGACCTCGTTTTTGGATCGGGTTGGCTTTTCCTGGCCTGTCCTTAAACGCAGGGTCGCAAGGTTCTTCCAGAATTCAAATCGACGCACCTGCTAAGACCTTCAGCACATGAATCGCCCACATGTCGCGTGCTCTTTTTTCTCTCCCCACTGGGTGCTAGGTCTTAGTGGTAGCAGCAGCAGCTCTTCTTCTTCCTGTTCTTCTTCATCTGGTAATAATATAGTGATAGCAGCCAGGGGAGGACTAGCAGCAAACAAAACTGAAGCGTGCACGGGTCTGGGGCAAGTCTTGATGTTGCCCCAACCATCGTACAGAGAAAGCCAGTTCTTTTCAAACAGCAGCAGCTGCCGCCAAGACAACATCATCCGAAAAAGATATTGTGTTCCCTGAAGGGTTGCCGCAGTTCCCAAGGCTTTTTCGGCTCATACAAGGACGAGGAATACGCCTCTTGGCTGCACTTCACGTAGCCTGCCTCGACGAAACAGACGACCAATTGTTGAAATGTAGATCAACCTGCAATCCCAAACGGCCTCAAATCCCGAATTCCCTCACACCCTAAACTCCCCTGCTAATTCAAGCAGATGGGTTTAAGTGGGAGAAGGCTATTTCAGACTCAACTTCACCTGTTCGGGTACCCGGGTTTCACCCGAGGTCTACATGCTTCTGGAGCTTGCACCTGGAGGGCATTTATACCAGCTTCTCTGCGACAAGCCCCAGGCCCACTACTGCGAATACTTACATTGGTTGGTAATATGATTAGTCTTGCCAGATCGCCTCGCGTGATGTGTGCAGGCACCTAAAGTAAGGATTCGAACTGCAGCAGCAATACCCCGACGCTCGTGTGGGATTTCTGACGACTCTGCAAGTATCTGCAAGTCTTTGAGCTTGCCAAACTGGCAAGACCATGTTTTTGAAGGAGCTGCGGAGAGGGCTTCAAGCTAAGCCTGACACAATGTCAATGTTCTACAGCGTTGCTTGAAAAACGAGCAGATTGCTTAGGTTCTCTGAGCGATTTTGAAGACCTCCAAAGAGCAGCCAGGTGCTGCTTGCAGATCGACCGCGAGGTCGGATCGGATTTGAGGGGTCCTTCTGGTTGGCATTCCCGTACAAAGACCGGTCTGGATCAGTCGTGGGCAGCATTTGATAAAGAACGATCTGCACAAGGTTAAGCCATCCGTGCAAACCAATGCACCGCACTTCCCGTTCATGTATGCAACTAAACGAGTTGAACCGAGTAAAGTCCAATTGATATGGGTGGTTTCCCACATCTAGTAAGCACTGCTGCACTGTGGAGCATTGCGGAGCTGCCAAGGCTATGCCGCTATGTTTTATTGTGCCTGTGCCATTTTGGTTGGTTCCTCAGCCAGCTCTGTGCACTCAGTCGCGGATTTTTAAGGATAGTCATCAGCTGCCATGCAGAAGCTAGCTGGATTTTCAAAGGAATTTGCGTGGATTTGTCGACGCCCCCAAGGTCGTTGAGCCTGTTGACGTGTAACGTATACAATTGGCTTTCGCCATGTTATTGAATGAGCTTTGAAAGGGTTTGCTATCAAACGTTGGAACCTGTTTTCCAGGGCAGTCACGACCAAAAAGCACCCGTAGTTGCTTGCTGGGACTATTCGTTTGACAATGACACGCGCTATGTAACCGCATTGTGTAGTTGCCAGCCTTGCTCAATCAAGGCCCTTGAATATTTGCACGAGCGGCGGATCGCCTACCGGGATCTCAAGCTAGAGAATGCTGGAAGCTCAGAGGCTGAAGTCTTTCAAGGTCATGGTGGGGCAATGAACAGCGCTATTGGCTGGTTTTGTAAGAGCAAGCTCAACAGCACGTTTGGCACGCAAAGAGGGAAGCAAGCCAGTGTGCACTTAGCTGGTTTGTTTCTGCAGCCGCTTGGGAAAAGTATCTGCTGTTCATTAGCCAAGCTATCCAAGCCACCCACTGGGGTGAAGGTCTTGCTGGACAAGCGCGGCTATGCCAAGCTGTGCGACCTCGGGTTTGCTCGTTTTGTCCTAGGCTGGTGGGGGAGCTGGAACCTTTGAAGCGGTATCAAATCCCTGCCAGGTCCAAGTCATTAAATGCAGCAGGCAAGGTATGAAGGTTTCTCGCATGAGAGTACCCTTAGAAACCGTTTCTGGCAAGGATTCTACACAGCTAGCTTCGTGCAACCGTAGCTGTCTGCTGCAGGCAAGACGCACACACTGCTCGGTACACCCGAGTACATGGCTCCGGAAATGATTGTGCAGATCTCAGAGCATGTTGGGAGCCTTGATCCTTGTGTCCTTGTGCTTGGATGAGTGTTGAGGCTTGCCCAGGCCAGGGTAGCCTGTTGAATTGTTGGACTTGCTTGGCACTATTGATGTGCCAAGCCGCGGTTGACACCCCCAAATGTACTGCTTTTGTTCGTTCCGTGTGCTTCTGCAGCTGCACACTCCAGCGAGATGATCTTCAGATGCACTGTAGACCACCTCAGCAGCTGGCGATGATCCGCAAGGTGTTAGCAATGTTAGCAAGTTTGAAGTCCATCACTTACGTCTGCTGCTCCCTGAGCTGACTCCTAGAAACCTGCAGCAACCAGTCCAGTACACCCTGATGTGATCCTAGGACCCTCCTCATGGCCACAACCACATGGCCGCACCCTCAAAGCAAGTTGATTGAGGTGACGTAGACTTGCGACGCAGCGTGATATGCATCTCGCGCATGAGATTCTAAAACGATTTTGGGCAGGGGTCTGGCTTCAAGCTGTGATTTGCCAGGAAGGTTGTGCGAACCTGGATGTGGATCTTTGCTTGGGGCACCCAGGTTTTCTACCCACCCCAAACCTTGACTTCAGACCTGTTCTCTCATGTTCAATCGGGTTCATATCCCGCGGAACTCGAGCGCGGATTGCATAAGCTGCAAAGAGGCAGCCGCTGACATTAGTTCTTACCTGAAGTGGTAGGTTGAAGCAGCAGTAGCGGATGCACCGCATCTAGGGGTTTGAGATCAGCTTTAGCTTGCTGGTCTTGCCTGTGAGAAGGACCTGAGGACGTTTGTCATCTGACTATCACCGTCCATGAGATCTATGTGCTTCTCTTAGAGTACAGCTTTATAAATGGTCTGCAGGGTTGAGAATCCAAAAGTTTTGACTGAAACGCTGCGCTGGCTTTCCTAGACGTGTAGTGCGTACTCATAGCATTCTTATCCTTCGGCTGATTGCCTCTCTGTGACTAATTCGAAAAGGGTATCGGTCGCAGCCTTGGCAATTCCATGACAACATGAGCCTTGTGCGTCGAAGCATCCGCGCTTGAACCTTGGCAAAGTCACAGCAGCGACATGCAAGGACACAATGGCCCAGCAAGCAAAACAATAGCTGCTCACCAACTCTGGACGTGTCGGACTTCCTCGTGCGACTTCAGAATTTGCTGGCAGCATTTATTCACAATCAACACGGGAGTGACTTCCAAACTCGTTTTCAAGCGGTCCATCCGTCTGAGGTGCCGCTCATGCATCCGTCGGTCGGGTGGAGTTGGAAACTCTTGCCGCCGGCTTGTCTCCACATCCTCTGATCTCATTGCTGACCAAAGCTGGCTGTCATGCTCAGCTCTGTCAAGTGACAGAAGCTCCTCCTGTGCATGTGCCGGCATCCAGTGTCTGCGATACTGCACTGTGAAGAACTACTGCCACATCCAAGTCGACGAATCCCATAGTGTGCTTCTTGGCCCCTTGACTTCTCGGGCTGATGCGCATCTGGGCTGGAAGACGAATCCGCATGGAAGGCATGACCACTGTCTTTGCCAATGCAATCGCCACTGTCGCACTTGCTCCGCAGCCCATCGTGTCAAGATGTATAAGTAGAATATCTTCTGCAGCTCTGAGCCAGAGCAAGCAACACAAACCGAGATCACATCGCGTCAGCATGCCACTACAACCATCTTGTGGAATGTCTTACAGGGACATTGACACCGGCCTCCTCTCTCGGGGAGTCCTTCCATGCCCGGGATCTTTGCCGAATGGGCCAGCCATCCGCAGAGGTTGACACCAATGCTAAAACAGTGCCACAAACTTTTCAAGCAGGTGCCTACTAATAACAACACACACACACACACCAAGGCAAAAATTGAAGGCACCCTGCAGTCAACTCCAGGTGACTGTGGCCTGCCATCCCATTCTAAAAATAATGTGCTCTTCAGCTGCCTTACAAGATTGTGTCAAGCTTGAAACCAAATGCCAAATGGCAACAAACTTAAACCTGCCTCAACATCCTGTTGCACAACCTTTCAGCAGAAGGGCTGTGTCGCTGCCAGCGGCCCTCTTGAGCCTAACACCTGCGAAGCCGAAACCGGCTACTTGCAGCTTTGCATCTTGCAAGAAAGTTCAGTGAGGTTGACTGGTGGGCACTTGGCGCTGGAGCCTCGGTATGTGGATCATGCAAGGTTCAGGCATGTTCAGGCCTGCAGTGTCAAAGAACAAGGCGGCCATCCCATTTAAGATGAACAAATGGGAAAAAGTCTCGGAGCTCTGATTCAAAGAGCTTACTCCAGGTGCTGACGTTCGAGATGCTCAGTGGACAGGCGTTACCCTCATGATCTTGCTTCGAGGTTTTTGTTTGTGTTTCGTTCTGACTAAGTATCTGATGTGAACCGTAAGCCATTGAGGGGCCTGGAAATGCCAGATGGCCCAGGCTAGGCAATACAGGTCCTGATCCGATTTGGAAGGCACACGAGGGTGCCGACCTATGAAAGCAAACGTTGCAAGTCACGTTTGGCGTTGTAGCTCATAGAACAGCTTGTGCATACAGAAGCACTTCGGACCAAGAAGCCGGAATCCTTGCGTCTCTGGCACAGTGGCCGCTTGAGCAGGCACCCTGGGATAGCATGGGCATTGACGACAATCCCATGGGGCACGCCCTGTGCTCGCTTGCTGTAGTTTGCCACTGATGTGAACGTGCTCCCACCCGTGGGGTGGTTGCTAAATTGGCTTCAGCGCTGGCCAGCATTGGAACCTGTGAATTCATTCTTGTGTTATGTAAGGGGAAAAGTGCTGAAACATGGTCCAAGATATGTTGGGGTGAGGTTTTTTGTCTTGAAGTCCGAACTCCATGTGTCAGAGACCTAAGGCCACTTGAAGAAGTGCTGGATGGATCAGTGAAATGATAGAAGTAAGAACTATTTTTCCAGTCTGAGGGCGAGGCTAATCTCTGTGATGGTGTTCATGTTGAGAAGACGCATAGGGTAAGACTTGGATGACTTGAGCTTGCTTCTGATATCTTGTTTGTTGCTTATAGATTTAGTTGAAGGCTTTAATTTTACACCAGTAAGCCGGTCAGGCAGCTTCTGGCTCTGCGCGAGAGTTTCCGGCTGAGTGCACTAGGAGCCGCATTTGGGGGACTGGAAAGGTAAATTTTCAGGTGATGCGCCTGCTCCAACGCCTTTCGCATCCGCAGCGGGGTGCGGGAGTTGCCTTCATCATCATGTGTGTGCCGGCTAGATCACTCACCCTCCTATCAATATACCGTGGCAGCTTCCACCCCTGAATGGATATGGGCTGGAGGCTAGGTCCTGTGGGAAAATGATAATGAGCGGGCTTCAGGCAGCCTGGCGGTTATGCTTGACAGTTTCTTCGCAATCTGGGACGACCAGGCAACGAGCAAGTGTGTCGCCGAGGCTACAACCAAGGACTGCCAGATGGTTTTCTGCTGCTCCCTCAGTTTCCAGCCAGTGTCATCCTTAGCACGCGTGTTTGAGTGAGTTTTGGTGGTTCAAACGGGGGTTTGTTGTTTTCTCTTGTGACTTGCTGTCAAACTTGTCTCTTGAACTTCTGAATGGCGACCATTTTCCAGCATGCACTGCATGGCTTCTGTTGCGAGCTTGCCGATCCTTAATAGGAAAGCACGGCGTGTAGATGCGTCACTTGGCTTGCCATTTGCGCATTGGGACTCCTGTCTCCTAGGCTCTACATGGTTCTACCATCCTACTGCAGCTGAAGCCATGATGACAAAACAGTTCGTACAATAAAGCAAACAAATGCACGTTGCTGAATCATCGCCGCAAGATGGGATCCTTGCACGGGCAACATCTAGGACACCATCAAAATAGCAGCCGCTATGTTGAGCTCAGTGGTCACGAAGTCCGGCAAGCATTTCCGTGCCAGTCTGAAGCGAAGTTGAAATCAATAAGGTCAGGCTTCTTGGCGTAGTTGGATGAGCTTTTGCAAGACCCCAGCTCCAGACAGCAAGTTCAATATTCGGATGCTCTTGGCCACGTTCCCATGCTGACATGGAGCAGATGCTATAAGTAGCTGGAGATGTTGGGAGACCGAAAGACCCGGCATGTCATGGTCAGAGAACGAAGCATGGCCTGGAAGCTTGTGGCAGGCCCGCTTCGCTTATCCTCGCGAGAGATTTCATAAAGAGGCCTCAGCCTCAAACTGTGTACCGGGAGGCAGAGCGCAAGACATAGTAGCCTTCCCAGATGCGGTGCATGAGCACCAGCTTCGGCTGGGGGAAAATGCTTCACCGGCAAGTCTGCCAAAGTGATCGAAACAGGTAAGCAGATGCATTGCATGACACTTCGACCTGATCAGCCTGTTGCGGAGGCTTCTCATGGTCAACCCACAGAAGCGTCTTGGACACAGAGGGGCAGAGGAGGCCTCAGCAGATCTCGGAGTGCGGTACTCTTGTTCCCAAGAGCACTGGGGTGCACTCGCCTAGCTGCTCTAGCCTATACTTTCTACAAAGTGCATTTTGACGCTTGGCTCTAAGAAGCTTCCAGGCCAGGGACGCTGGCTGCTCTCAGGGAACTTGAGGTTTCATGGGACATCATGTATCCTGCGGGCACTGAGGTTGCAGATTCTTGGCGTTTACGGTGTATGTGATATAAGTGCAGAGGACAGTCGGGGCGTCACACGTGAGATTTGTTGAGTCCTGTGTTCAGTTACTTTGAGCCAAAGCTCAGTGAAGCCCTCTGGGAAAGGTGCCTAGAACAAGGCTCTTAAGAACTGTAGAGGCTGCAGAAGCTTTCAGCAGGCTTACTGCTTGCTTCCCATCGCAGGTGAAGTCAAGTGGATGGTTTAAGTCCGGCGCGTTTACCTTCAAGGCCTTGATTGCCGGAGCCCCAGTACCAAGCGCTGAGCTTCAGACTCGGCCGATCCTCCGTAGACCTATTTCCTAGAAGGCAGGCAAGGCTTGAGCATCGTGGCTTCGCATAATGGGGCATGCCACTAAGTGCGCATATCAGCGCCCATCCAATGGAGGCTGCCTCAGATACGGCAGTTTGATCTGAGGCCCAGGAAGTCCAACCGCCGTACCAGCCGCCACCGGCGTCTCTCGGGCCTGGAGTTGTCTTAGCCTCTGCAGCTTTCGTCACTGTCGCAGACGGTCCCTCGCGCCATGCTAAATGGAGGTTTTCTGGCAGCAGAACTTTGACCATGTGCTGCGGTGGTGTGATGCCAGGACTCATTCAGAGGCCCCACTGCCGAAGCCCGCACAGGCACACCGCAGCAGAGTGCAACTCTGGTTGTGCATAATTCGCGAGTGTGCGGCTTCCCTTGGAACAAGCAGATCTATGCTAGCATCTAGGTTACCTGGGATTCTTCCAGGAGCGTCAAGGGGATATTTGTTTTGGCGGCTGCTCCATGTATCATTTGGTCCCTCACATGATGGATGTACAGAAGCTGCCAAGTGATTGGTTGCCCTAGCAGTTCTTAGACTCTTCCTCTCCTTGCTTGCTTTGCCCTGAAGCAGCGTAGTTGTTCTGTTTGCATGCCGTTGCATCCGTGCTCAGGGCCGTGTACAAATCTGATCCCCCTTCCCATTACCTCTATGGAATGGGTGTACCTGGGTACCCTGTAAAACGGTTGGATTTAGTTCGGGGGGTCCCCAGGGACCACACATTTTACAGAGGGCAAGGTCTGGGCAAGACGGCGGCAACCCATTTCATAGTGCTGATGTGACCATGGAGGGTCATTTTGCAGGCATGCATGCCTCAACATTGCATGACCTGGAGCGGTCATTTCACAAACATGCTTGAATCACTGCCCGAACCCTGGACCCCTCATTCAAGGAGCCATTTCACCTGACCCAAATGTAAAATGGGGTGTCCCAGGGTAAAAGGCGAATGCAAACGGGCCGCATAGACACCTGTGGACCTGCGTGGACAACTCTCGAAGTCTTTTTCTATCTCTGACATACAAGGCTTCCCACAGTCAAGGCTGGAAGGACCCTTCTGCTTACACTGCTTGCACCTTTGAAGCTTCTGCCCTTATCTGCTGCTAGCTGCTGTCCAGCAGACCTACAAACTACATGAGGGATGCGAGTACAAAGATCCTATCCAGAAGCAAGTGCCGGCAGGCATCGCGTGAAAGCATGCCAGCACCCCAAACGATGCCCAGCCGTCGACGGTCGGTATGCTTTGGAGACGGATTTCGTACGCACTCTTGGGAGTCTTACAGGGGATTCTCGAGGCCTTTTTGAGTCGACGGTTTGCAATTCGAATTACAGACATGACTTTGACTTTTCTTTGCATTCCGCGGGAGCTCCGAAGAAGCCGTGCCGAGGTCCGAGGCTCGGAACAAGCTCTTCGTCAAGACCGTCACTCAAGTCCGACGCTTAAAACCAGTGATGCGACCAATGGAGAGTCTGAACTGCTCCTAAAAAGTTACGGCAGATTATGGGCAACGCTCAATGCTCAATGAGATGTGGATGATGCTGCCCTTTCTCAAAAGGGTATCGGCCTTCTGGCGGACGTGTCTCCAGCCTAGTGGTCTGTGCCCACATCAGCCAGCCTCTGACGCCAAGGACGATTGGGCTGCAGATTTCTGACCCGCGGGGTGCAGTTCCAAAAGTAGGCTGCCGGGTGCCTCAGGGAGATGCAGAGTCTTGAGCACGCTACCATAAGAATGGTGGCTTGCCTGATTACCTGTCATTACAAACGCCCGAACAGATGAGCAACTGCATTTATGTGCGTGTGAGAGCAGGAAAGTAGCCCAGTCAGTATCTTGCATCCAGGATTAGCGCTCTTGCGCGAACTAGTAACTAGATGGGGGCCGCGCGGATTGAACGCGATAGGCCCCGATTTTAGTTTCTAGTAAAGGTCAGGTGCATACTCCAGCATGACGAAAGAAATGTGGGTTTGTGGACATCATCTCCAAGATCAAAAAGAAGGCAACCGAGCTGATGGGCCGAGGATTCAACGTACTGTGAAAGGGCCACCTAGCCAATGCAAGTCTGTACTCAGCCATGCAAGTGACATATCGCCCCTCGGAATCATGCTGAACTGAACTCTAGCTGCTGGCAAATGCCCGTTCTTCCAATGCTCACGTTGCAAAAGTTGGGCTGCTGAACCATTGTGGCTACAGATTCTGGAGGCAGAAGCTAGACGGGGTCCCGGCAAGCCCTGAACCCCGAAACCTGGGCGTTGGCGCCTTTGGGTTCGTTGTTGCATTTCTGAGCCCTTGTCAATCTTTAGTCCGAGTGGCCGCTCGCAGCAGCCAGCCAGCTTTCAAATTGCTGAGAGTGGTGTGGAGAGATTGACACCGGCTCCTGTTTCACACATTATTGCGCAAGTTGCAGAGCAGGCAAGGTTGAAGTAGTCATTCGAACCATGTTCCTTTTGGACCTCCAGAAAAGTATAGCGACCCGCTTCTATTTCAACGACTACAAGATGCAACAGGGCTTCTTGCGGCTTTCAATCACACGCAGACCGCTTGTGTCATTCTCTCTTGCAGAATGAGTTTTGCATAGCTACAAGTTTACCGGCGATACCTAGAGTTTAAGATGGTGCAAATAGGTTGTCAGGCCCATAACCCAAGCACAATGTCGGACTTTATTCCTGAAGTGAAGTGATCTACCCTTGTTGCCCTGGCCTCTTAGCTCAGCAGAACTCTTGGTGCATGGCCCTCTGTTGGGGAGCCCATGTTTTAGGTTTTTGCTTGGAAGGGAGGCAAGGGGTTTGGAGGAGGCCCCAGCGCACGAAAGAAGGATGACATGAAGGAAGAAAGGACGAAATCCGTTTGGCAACTTATAGGCAAGAAGTAAAGATGTTGACACGAAAGGCAGGAAGGGTACACGGCTCTTTTTTATCACAGCTAGTCGTGCTATCAATCAAAGTTACCCTTGCTACAGGCCGCATACGTGCTTCTAGTCATCTCAGCTAGTACGGCTCTTGATCAACAATTCTATTCTGGCAGTGGCCTATATCAATCTCCTTTTTCTTTGTATGCAAGTACCTTTAGGACATTTATTCGCTGCACTTTTGCTGCTTCTACTTAAATATATTGTTAATCTCATTACTACAGGTACGAGTACTTGATCACTAAGATGAAGATTAATATTGTTATTGTTATTATCTATCCGTTTTGCTATTGTGATTGCGGTCTCTACCGCTCCAGCAACGCAGCCAATGAGCAAAAGGAACATATCGTTGCCCAACAGCCCCACGAAAAGCTCCACCCTTCTTTGGGCTTGCTCGCTGCTCTGCGATCCTGCAAGATCGTCCGGTGTGGCGCTGCGTGAATGCCCTGCTCATGTACGGAAGGGAGCTGGCGCTACCATCGGTCATCGTTTTCACAGCGTGCAGCATTAATGGCCACAGCGTGTCGGAAAAGCTGACCTCCAAAGATCGGGTATATATCGCACAGATCATCAACAAGTTACTGCAATTTTGAGCTGCTGTCATCCGACCTGGAAATGACAATCAAGAGCCCCATTGTCCAGTGTTTGCCAATCTTCGAGGCTTCACAGATGGTAGTGCCAAGGTTCCACGACCCCACAACCATGGAGTTTTCTAGCACAATACCTGCGGTATGTGCTCTGAAGCTGCAGACCCTCAACGATGCTATCCAGCTCCCCTGTAGCTTTCCCTTTTTTCTGGATTGGGTTTGTTTGCCTACAGTGGGAAGAGGCTTGAGAATGTAACGTTGTGGCTGAAGGCTCACTCCAAGTACATGGGGTCGCGTGTTGAGATTTCAGTGTTCTCTTGAGGGATCAGAATCATCCAGTGGCGGTCCTCTGGTTAGATCGTAGACAAGTACTGCAACCCTGAATTGTCTGCTGCAGCTCGCGCTCGACCTCTTCTTCCACCACCCAGTGCTCAATGCCTTGGAGGCGCGGAGGGATCGTCGGGTCCGAGCTGCCACTTGCTGCAGCTTGTCCCTGAGTGGGCGATAGGCCAATAGGGTGCGGCCACCATGGCATGTTTTCCTACTACGACAGGTTGCTTCTCACAATGACTAGGATTGGGTTGCTCCCAACAAATTCGGAACATGTATTTGAGTTTGTGCAACTGGTCTGTAGAAGTGCTGCAGACGACATGTGACTGCAGGACATGCAAACAAGAAGGCGAGAGGAATACACATTTTGGGATTTTTGGGCCCGTGAAAGTTCCAAAATGCGTGCTCCCAAGCGATCTGGGCTTTGACGAGGGAAGCGATTTGGGCTTTGATGGACTGAGCAAATGGAAGTACACATTTTGAGATTTTGAAGTACCAAACTGCGTATTCCCAAGTGATCTGAGCTGTGATGGGGGGAGCAGCTGGGAGTACACCTTTTGGGGTTCCGGGTCCTTGAAAGTCCCAAAGTGTGTGCTTCCAAGCAATCTATCTGGGCTTTCAAGAGGGGAGCGGTTTGGGCTTTGATGGGGGGAGCAGCTGGAAGTGCACGTTTTGGGGTTTTGGACGCTTGAAAGTCCTAAAATGCGTACTCTCAAGCGATCTGGGAGCGATTTGGGCTCTGATGGGGAAAGCTGCTGGCAGTACACATTTTTGGAATTTGGGGCTTTGAAAGTCCTAAAATGCGTATACCCAAGCGATCTAGGCTGTGATGGGGGGAGGCACACATTTTGGCTTTTGGGTCTCTTGAAAATTCCGAAATGCAGGTTCACAAGCGATATGAGCTCTGATGGGGGGAGCAGTTGGTAGTACACATTTTGGCATGGGCGCCTTGAAAGTCCCAAAGTGCGTACTCCCAAGCAATCTGGGTTCTGATGGGGATCAGCTGACAGTACACATTTTGGGATGGACCCTTGAAAGTCCCAACGTGCGCACTCCCAAGCAATGCGGGCTCTGATGGGGACAGCTGGGAGTACACATTTTGTGATTTTGGAACCCTGAAAGTGTGAAAATGCGTGCTCCCAAGCGATCTGGGCTCCCATGGGGGTAACAGCTGGGAGTACGCATTTTGGGATGGGCCCTTGACAGTCCCTAAGTGCGTGCTCCCAAGCAATCTGGGTTCTGATGGGGGGAGCAGCTGGGAGTGCATATTTTGGGATGGGCCCTTGAAAGTCCTATAATCCGTACTCCCAGGCCATCTACCTTAAGTGTGGGGGGAGCACTTCTTGTTGTCGTGTTGCGCTGCTACCTTGCTTGCCATGGTGAGCACGTGTCTTGTTATGGTGAGTATGTCTGGTGTGTTTTCGTGATTGCAACACCCCGTCAAGATAAGCACCTCATGGTTGGGAAAAGGACGCTGGAGCGACGAGGTAAGCAGAAAAGTCCAGTTGTAAACATACGCGCTTTTTTTGTTCCCTGGCCGTGCGGTTCAGAAACTCTAAGGCGAGTCAGGGTGTACGGACTAGGCGACTAGGGCTCTCTGGGTCTGGAATGCTGAGACCCTACATTTTTCGTCTTGCGCTAGCAAGAACGCAGTGACACAGGTGAACTCAAAATGAAACACAATTTTAAGCCAGCCCTCGCTTTGCCTGATTGACAAGGCAGTGGCACGATGAAGCGGACGTGAAGACAAATTTTGCAGCTCCTTTTTCGTATAGCAATGAACTCAAGAAGATACGGTTCCGCGGTTTACCTCGACCCCTGCTCTCTTTTTTTTCCCCACCCTCCCAGTGGGGTTGTTAGATTTTAAGGTAGATGTTGTCCTCGCCCGACTGAAAGCTGACTTTAGTGACCAACCACCAAGTATCCCTGCAGTGCCCAACCACCAAGTATCCCTGCTGTGCCCAACCGCAGAGTATCCTTGCAGTGCCCAACCACCAAGTATCCCTGCAGTGCCCAATCACCAAGTATCCCTGCAGTGCGCAACCAATGAGTATCCCTGCAATGCTTAACGGATGTGCCCAGCCGCAAGGTATCCCTGCAGTGCCCAACCACCAAGTATCCCTGCAGTGCCCAACAGCAGAGAATCCGTGCAGTGCCCAACCGCAGAGTATCCCCGCAGTGCCGAACCGCCGAGTATCCCTGCAGTGCCCCACCACCAAGTATCCCTGCAGTGCCCAACCGCAGAGTATCCCTGCAGTGCCCAACCACCAAGTATCCCTGCGGTGTCCAACCACCAAATATCCCTGCAGGGCCCAACCGAAAAGTATCCCTGCAGTGCTCAACTGCAGAGTATCCCTGGAGTGCCCAACAGCAGAGTATCAA